>JAWNZC010000350.1:3900000-3960694 GCA_035771165.1 Paragorgia papillata | reverse complement strand
TCAGGGTTTTTTTTTGATAAGTGTTTCAACTGAGGGAAACCGCTTAACAACATACTTCCTCAGCCGAGTATATTTTCCCCACGCATATTTGATTAAGAAATATCCTTAATATTTTATATTTGCGCGGTTTAATTCTGTTCTTTCATTGTCTTATATTACTTTTAGATTGTCGAGTTTGACAAACCATCCGTACTTCTTGGCAATCACGACTCAATTTTCAGTTCTCTTGTGGCTGCCACTGAGAAAAGCCATAGCAACAAGAATAACTCTTTATACACGGTACCGGAAGAATTCGGAAGCGTACTCGAATTTGTACGATTCTGCCTCCGTTTACACGGGACCCACCAAACCGGACGAATTCGAGAGCTGAAAAATTCAGGCCTGGTTTTTAACCTGCACGGTTCCAAATTCGCCCGGTCCGAACCCGGTCTAGTTTTTGCACGGATAGCGGGGGGTATTGGTCTTATTACTATTATAAATTCTTACCTTAGTTCTTTATTGAGGCGTCTATTGTCTGTTAAATTTTTCCACTTCATGCATGTGGCCACCATTTTGAAGTACCCGACCGCGCGTATTGGCAAGTCTCATAGGCAAGTCTTCAAAGGGCCTGGATACTAGCTTTTCCCCTCTAATGGAGGCGATCTAATTTCCTCGCACATTTGACTGAACTCAGCATAGGAATGCCCCCTCTAGTATTATATTATGCTCTCTATGGTCCGATTGTTTTGTTTTGTTTCAAAATGGTGTCTGTAGTTTTTGTTGAAACAAACACCAAGTGAGCAAATACCAAACAAATTCGCTACTGAGATATTGTACATATCAAATGTGATAAAAACAAAACTTTGTAAAAGTGCGGAAGTGTATTTTGAGGTGTATTTATTTTTCAGAAATTATATATTATATAATTTATAGTAAATTTTCGTTAGGTCGTGACAAACGAAAACTGTTGGTCGAAAATCACACTGAAGGAAAATATTGAACATAAATTATTCATTGCATCATTTTCATGACAACTGTAAGAAAAACACCACAATAAAGTCGTTTCAGTTTTTTTAAATTTATGTATAAGTTGAGTTTCAAATTTGGACGTTGTTTTGAAATTAATAAAGTGCATTGGTAACAATATTTTCATTTTTCGTTAATCATGGAACAGCAAAATCTGTTATTACTCATTTAAAATTTATTTCCAATCCTGATTGGCCGAATCCCCCGATAAATTTTGCATAACTGGCTAAGCTGTCCATAAAAATTAGTACATACTTTGGTATATAGTAAACGCATATTTACTGGCACCGGGGGAAAAAGTGTTTTGTAGGTGGGCCCCTTCTTATCTTTAGACTTTTAGTTTTAACATTTGCTTTGGTGTACGAGTACTGCGGTACGTTGTAGTGGGCTGCATGACAGGGGTGGCGCCAGAGTGGGGCAGAGGGGGCTACAGCCCCCCCCCTTTCGGGGAACCCTATAGCCCCCTCATCGGGGAAAATTTACAGATTTGTCGGGGAATGATCTGGAAGAAAAATTGTATTTTCAACAATTAGCAAAACAAATTTTTAACAGATTAAGCCAGACAAGTCAGTAATTAATGCTTTAATAGTGAAATGAAACTCCTTTAGAAACACAGGATACGGTATATATTGTGTAGAAGCCAACAGTAATAATTACAACACAAAATTTCATTTTCTGTTTGCAATATTGAACGAAAATGGCAAAGGTTAATGACCACACTAGGTGTTCAACAGATTTTTCTTTATTGATACCTTGAAAATAAATGCTGTAATTTGTCGGATATTGCGATAATTTCACGCTGAAAAGATGGGAAAAGCTATACTAGACGTTCAAATTTTGAAAATGTTTCGGAGGAGAATGCCCCCCCCCCTACTATAGCCTCCCTGTCGGGACCTTAGCCCCTGTGTCAGGGAATTCTTAGCGCCACTCCTGCTGCATGCACCCATCATACAGGTTAATAGAGTTTCCGCGGGATTCTTTTGAGCCAGCACGCCACTGTTGTATAAGCTACTGTTACACTTACACGATGCGATTTTTCTTACAACTTGCAACAAATAGCCTGATCAGAATGTTGCAGGTTGCAAAAAAAATATCGCTCTGTGTAACACCCCGCGTTATTCAAGAAGCACAACTTTTCGTATTATGGTTTCACTTTCAAAAAGTACTGTCTTTTGCATTTCCCGACCAATTCGTTCACTACTTCAGTTATCATTATATTTCTTATTTGCCGATATGTTTCCGCCATTCCTGCATGCTCCTAGAGATAAGAGATTCAGTCTCCACTGGGACTCATGATAACCATTTCTTCTTTCTCTAATTTCAAACGCCACTGAGTTGTTGGTACTTCTGTGGCTTTGCTTGAGACTTTTCCCGGCGAAGCGCCTCGTTGGCTATTAGTTCGTATACGACGAGAGCGAATGGTATAACTGTTTTATTATATAGCCAAGCACTGTACAAGAAACAAAATTACAGCGAAATGTTTGAAACGACAAACTTCCGGCATAGGCAACAGGCAACTAATACTTCCGCCATGCGTAATGATACATTCACACAGAGTTTCTCGCTGAGCTGTTCGGCAAACAGCTTCAGTGAAATGTTCGGCATAAATGTTGCTCGAGAGGCAAAAAATGTGTTGAGCAGATCAACAAAAAAGATTAAAAGGTACCTTTATGAAGTAAAAAGGTGGGTCAGTTGTTTATATTAGCGTTGCTGTCGTGAAAAAGGTTTTGATTTCATGCAAAAATGAAACTGAAACACCTTCGGCAGTGAAACTAAATTACTTAGTTGGTTGTTTTTGAAAAAGAACATGCTTTTTACTACTCCAAATGCTTATCTAAATAAAAAAAGTCTCTTTACTGGTGATCTCCTACGAAATGTGTCTTGTAAGCTTGATTTTAACCGTGAGTTTCTTTGTTTGGCAACAAATTAATATCAACCCGCTAATTTAGTCGTGTTTCTGAAGTAAAAAGACGTAATTTTTAGGTGAATTTTACCATTTGACATGCTAAATTGTGTATTTGTTAATGTATTTTCACACAATGTTTTTTTTTTATACATTGGTTTGAGGGTGTTGATGTTTTTCTGTATAAAAATCCGTCAATTTCAACTCTTTTTGGCAGTTTAAAAAAACATGCCGCCATCTTGTTTTTCCTCTACTACACACGTAAAAATCTCACAGCTTGTCAACAGGATGTGTTCGCAACAGGCCTGTAGCAAGGCTGGGAACAGGTTGTAACAATGCTGTTCATTCAAGAAGCTGCTACAACCTTGTTAGCATCAACCTGTTAACAACTTGTTGAGTGCAGAGCGCTAACAGGTTGTTGGAACAACTTGTCATCAGTCTGTTGGAGTCATCAGCCTTGTTACAAGTTGTCAACAACCTGTTACAGACATGTTAACAGACCGGGGACAGCCAGTGCGAACACATGACGGTGACAGCCTGTTGAACAGCCTTGTAACAACTTGCTGGCAGGTCTGTAACAGCTTGTGCGTTTTTACGTGTGTAGCAGGATATGAGCTGATAGCCTGGTAGTAGGGAACCAATCAGATTACGCAAAAGCTCATATCCGATAGCATGCTATATAATAAGTAGGCATATCCTATACTGGATGTTGGCCATCAGAATCCTTCACTGAGTCCTGTTCTGTGCTGCTCTGCTGATACATTGAGCGTAATTCACTCTCAGCCATGCATTCTTTGATATTGCTTTCCCAACTGGTGGTTCTTGGCCTTGCCTATTGGTCTTGTACCGTTAACTTTTCCTTTCAAAAGATGTCTCCATACGCCATTCTGTTGAATAATATGCCAAAGTATCTAGTAAAATTACAGACATGATACTTTATCCCACTATGGAAATGTTATTTTTTGAAATGCAGACGCATTATTTAATGATTCTATACATAACTTTAATTATTGACACCATGTATATTATAAATGCATTTATGACAGTTATGATTAAATAGTACTGGAGCAAGTACTGTTAAGTACATGCATTGTCACAAACATTTTTACCTAGAATACTAGCTGCTGGCAGAATACTTCTGTACTTGGTAACGATGGCAACAATTTTAAAAGAATACTTAAATTTTAACAGCCAAAAAGAAAGCCTTTATCTTATTGAGACTGATAAACATAATTTCATCAACTAGATTCTAGATTAATTAGTAAGTATTAAGTTACTGGTATTGCCAGGTTATATGGAATTAGTTTTGCTGATTCAGTCTTTATTTTATAGTATGATAAATGTGTTAATAATAACGATCAATTTGCTCAAAATAGAATATTTCAGAAACAAAGAGTGCAAAGCAATATGTTACATATATTAACATTGTAATATAATTATTCAATAATGTATGATTTAATTGGTGGGCGCTGTCATGTAATTAACTAGCCAGAGTTTTATCAAATTGAATAATATTTACATCTACTTCGCAACTTTATCAATCTACCGTACAATTCTAATTAAAAACAAATGTCATTGTATATTGATATTATTGTATACTAATTACACATATCATGTATACATTTACCAATAAATTTAATAGTAACTGTATATAATATATAGCGGCCAGTGCACCTGGGATTTTTATGTTCTTAGTTCTTAACCAACAATATATGACACAAATGGTCACATTCCATAGGAATTTTATTTTTGACATTCTTTGGTCATTAATAATTGTAGGGTACTTAGGCAAAATAAACAAAGTGTGCTGCTATATCCATTAATTTACTGCAATTTTCTCAGTTTTGCATTAATAGTCATACAATGACATAATTATTTCCTACCTGCGGCCATGCTTATTAGTGAATTGCAAACAAATGGTAGAATATTTAGTATATCATAAACTTTCAAATTATACAGAGGCACATGCACTTTAATATTTTTATACACCCACTCGCCCTTTAGTTGATCTTATTTCTGGCCTCTGATCTTCAAATAGCAATAATCAAGGAGACACAATATTAAGTACAATTGACCTAAACTGTTTCGTCTTTGTACAACGATATATAATGTCGATCAAGATAAATCTTTATAATAAAACTTTATTTTCAACGTTTCGGGGGTAAAGGTTTATCTTGATCGACATATATTCTGATGTTAAACTTTGGTGGAGGAAGGCTTTATGATCGAATTATATATATATATATATATATATATCGGCCTATATAGAGATGACGGATTTTAAAGAACAAAACCGCGAGATTGGCAGACAAATCAAGAAAAGATCTACACAAACGTTTCGAACAGCTCGGCCTCAAAATAACAGCCCAGACAAATTTACATGTGGTAAACTTTTTAGATGTTACTTTCGACCTTCAAAACGGAAAATACAAGCCTTATAGAAAGCCCAATGACGATCCATTGTATGTAAACAAGCAAATCAAACCACCCACCTAGCATTTTAAAACAGCTACCAACATCAATCGGCAAACGCATTTCCTTTCTCTCATCAGACAACACAACATTTAAGGAATCCGCACCAATTTACCAAAATACATTAAGACACAGTAATTTCAATCAGGAATTAAATTACACACAGCAAAACCCACAACAACCACGCAAAAACCGACATCGCAATATCATTTGGTTCAATTCACCATACAACAAAAACGTATATAAGATCAAACATAGGACGCAGCTTTCTTAACCTAATCGACAAACATTTCCCACCAGAAAACAAACTCCATAAAATTTTCAACAGAAATACAGTGAAAGTCAGTTACAGTTGCATGAACAACGCCAAGTCCACAATCATGAAGCACAACGCACACATACTTAAAAAAATCGGGTACAAAATGAAAACACAGCCAGTTGCAACTGCAGGGATAAAAGCAAGTGCCCACTTCATGGACAGTGCCTGACTGACAAATAGCATAGTATACAAAGCAACTGTTTCCACAAGCGACATAAATAACACCAAACACTACATTGGCATGACAGCAAACAATTTCAAAGAGCGCGATATACAGAAATCACACTAAATCTTTCCAAAACAAAAAAATTTTTCAAACGAAACCGAACTTTCGAAACACGTCTGGGATTTAAAAGAAAAGAAACAAAATTTCAACATAACCTTGTCTATTTTAAAATAAACGCTTCCTATACTCAGGAGGATCAGGAAGATGCAATTTATGTATGGAAGAGAAACTTTGTATCATGAAAGCAGACAAACACTTTTTACTCAATAAAAGATCAGAAATCATTTCGACATGCAGGCATAAAAATAAATTTAATATCAACAATCTAAACAACAATCAAAACAAGGAAAGGAGTTTGAGGAATCCACCGTCCACACGCCCACCTTTCGACCAAAACCATTTGAGGGATGCATTCATTGTTTCACCGCCCACACGCCCACCTTTTGACCAAAACCATTTAAGCGGCATCGCCTGGCGTGAAACTGACAGTTGCGACACTCAACATTTTGAGGTACCTTTATGGTATTGAGCACTTTCGATTCCGACATTCCGTGAACAAAATCACACGTGCTCGTTTGTATATATATGTATATATATATATATATCACTTGTGTATAAAAATGTGTAATACTGTAATAATGTTCATAAATTACACTCGTACATGCATAAACCATATAAACCCCGCAAATTCCTATAAACATATTAGTTTAAGTGGTTTTACCAGTTATTCAGTTTCATTGATGCTAGTTAAACGAACCAAAATGCTTAACAACACACTATATTATTTGATGATTAAAGTATTGGACTACGTTGTTCATTTCAATCCTCATACCTGTAGCCAAGTGGCGTCAATCAAATTTATATTGAAGTATCTTGCAAATTATCGGCGTGCATAATGCATTTTAATTATACCTTCTTTAAATAAAGTCTATTATTATTATTATTTTTATTATTAAACGTGACTTCTGTTTTCAGTTTATAGACAGATACTTGATGATCAAAAGTTAAAGTAGGAAAGAGTCTAAAAGGATATAAATATACCCGTTATACGTATACAATAACACAGCTTGTATTCCTCTGATGGCTGGAAGGGTATAGAACGCTTTCAAATCGGCGAGCGCAAAGCACATGCAGCTATCGACATTCGTCTTTTAAATTAAGCGCCGGAGCAAATGCAGACTCGCTAACAAATACATTGGTATACTTGTCTTACATAACTATGGTATAGCTATAGTATTGATTTTATTAGTACATCAGTATATAAAGCTGCTATTAAACCGAGAGAGCAGATGTCATTATAAAAGCGAGGGAACTGACAAGAGACGACAAAAACGGGGGGAGTAGTCCATACTAGCCTAATGATGGTGACAGCACTGTCAATATTATATTGCTTATCTCAAATGCCACTTCATTAATAACATTAAGCAGTTAGTCAACCAAAATCACAAGCCAGCAAGCTTTGCTTTCCACACAGTTAACAACCATTTCATATTAGTAACTTACTTAGAGGCTTTCATGAAATGTATAACGCGGGTTTTGATGATGACTTGTTCAAGGACCGTAACCAATCATTCAGGAAGGCTGTGCGTGCTCCACGCAAAAACCAGAGATATTTAATTACGAATGGAAGTTCAGTTGATCATCAATCTGAAGATATCAGCGTGGATGGAGAACCGCACATCGGTAACGTCAACGAGACAGGACACAAGTCGAAATATAACTGGAAACATTTTTTACCGTGGGCGAGAAAGTCGAAAGGGTGAGTATCACTTTATAATAATATACGTATAAGAAAGCCTAATCTGAAATACAATATATTACGTAATCTGTCGTAATGCCAAGCGACAACCGCTTTCTAATGATAATGCGATACATATATCTTATTAGATGTTTTGGTGTGTAGTATCGCTGTATATTGTTACGAGTTGTGCCTTATTTTGACGAGCCCACAGGGCTCGTCAAAATACAAACAACGAGTAAGAATATACAGCGATACTACACGGCACCAAACCATCTTATAAGAGATTTATTATACAACTGCTCTGATCAACAAATTTTTATGGAAAAAGAAAACTCTAAAAAGGCCAGAGAAGTAGCGTGACTTGCACCAGGATAAAATAATAAGCATACATGAAGTAGCTAGTCTCCCGTGTGATAAATTTGATTGACTAACAATCCAATTTTTAGCGTTATTTGGACAGTTTTTAATGCAGTTGTATAATAAAGGGCGCTTATATACCATATAAATATATATATACCGCTAAAAAAGCGCACTGACGGCCGACGCGACTAATGATCTTAGTGATGGTCGTGATCTTGGTGATGGTCGTGATCTTAGTGATGGTCGTGATCTTAGTGATGGTCGTGATCTTAGTGATGGTCGTGATCTTGGTGATGGTCGTGATCTTAGTAAGATCACTGAGGAATTATAAAGAAATATAAACGAATTATCACGCTGGATGGTCCATGACCATGACAGCTTTGTCTAATCGTACATTATGTATCTTGCGAGCAGCATGTATGATGTATCTTTACCTTTGTTGCTTTCTGAAAGAAGGAAGAATGGCTCTTCAAAAAGAGTATGCTTGGTATTTATTATATGATTTCCGTCTCACTAGCTAATGCATTTCTGTTATTTTATATGAACGAATTCCTAGTACATACAAATATATGTATATATAGGAAATTCCTAATAAATTGATGTTATCCTTATATATTAAACTTTAGTATTCTTCATAACAACATTAGAAGTTTAAGAAAAATTTTAAGATTTACATAATCAGGTGTTGGCTGAAGTAAACACTGTATTTAGCGTAATATGTCTAACGGAAACTAGAATTCGTAATTCGGACACGACCGTGACTTCATCCCACTGTTACCGGGCTATTGTTTTGAATACGTGCCAACTCCCTTATCAGCTCTCCAGCTGTTGGTTTTTATATACATCATCAATTAAACTATAGGGTAATTGAACGTACTTCAAATTCTTCTTTTCAAGCGCTCTGGATTGAAATTCAGGAATCCAGCACTAAAAATACTATCTGTGGAATTATATATAGACAACATAACAACCCAGAAGCTTTTCTTGAGTATTTATCACCTACTTTAGAACAGGTTTGTTGTGGCAACAAAAATATTTATCTTATGGACGACTTCCATATATAGATCTGTTGAAATATGAAACTTGTTCTTTTAGCCAAAATATTTTACAAATCACACAAAGTTTAGGTTTTTTCCCAATTGTTGACAAACCCACGCGAGTTTATGGAAACTGTGCTATTGACAATATATTCACCAATAATCGTGAACATTTTTTGATTGGTGGTAACATTGTTTCTGATGTGCGTGATCATTTTATACAAGTGTGTATTGCATCGTCGCACCGTCAGGCTTATAAAAAACAAGCAACGACTAAAATAAGAGATTATTCTAAATTTGATTCTAACAAATTTAAGACTGAGGCCTGGTTCAAACGTCGAATTTTTCATGTGTCGAATATAATACCAATTAAGGTCGACCCAAATTATTGTATTCGACATTTGATTCACACGTCGAATTTAACGTGATCGAATATAATTTAAAATGATCATTTCTATAACAACATGGCGAAAGCAAAGGAGTCCAACTCGAATGTTGACCAAAAGCAAATTAATATTTACAATGTTATTCAACAGTCAAAACGACGGCGAAAAATTATGACACATGCTTTACAATACATGGTATAAGAAGAAAACGCCGAGTTCAAACGTGCGTTCTGCTTTTATTAATTATAGCAGGCAGAAATACAGCCACAAGCATCCATCGCTCTTGTCGTCGAATAATTCGAAATCCTGGATGGTGGGGCAACACTTATTCAGAAGCCCGATTCAAGAAAACCTTTCGTGAACTGCAAGCTTCGTCCTCGCTATCCGTCATGTTTGCAGCGTCCCGCGAAATCAACGTTTGCGCATGTCATTTACGTGTATCGGAAATTATTATTCATTAAAATAATTTATGCATTACATTCGACACATGGAAAGTTCGACGTTTGAATCGAAGTCGCATCAAGGTCGTTTTATCCGACTTAAGCAGTCGAATTTAATTCGCATGTCGCATTTAATCAAAACGGTCGAATTTAATTGATTCAAACGTCGAACTTATCATGCATGCACTTAATTAACGAATTGTATTCGACGCATGAAAAATTCGACGTTTGAAACGGGCCTGAGGTATCCGAAATTAACTGGAACGACATTTGTTCTAAACCAGATGTCAATCAGGCATTTTCTTCTTTTTATTAAAAAACAAATAACTACTTGTCAATAAACACGCGCCAATGAAACAACTTTCAAAACGAAAATTTAAGATTTTATCGAAACCTTGGATAACTAGCTATTTAAATCGCGATGATGATAAATATAGGCTATATAGGAATAAATTGACCTAGCTCACTTATCCGCCTTAGTATAAAAATAATTATTATATCCATTATTTTCAATCTAATCTCAACGACATTAGACAAACATGGAAGGGCATAAATTTGCTGATCTCAAGAATGAGTAAACGAAGGGAGAAAATAATAAATTAATTACTGATCCTAGTGATATGAGTAACATATTGAACAAACACTTTGCCACAATCGGCCATTTCGAGATTTTCTTGACCCACCCCTTTCTAATACATTTTCCTTTGACCCTATTATTCCTAATGATATCGAAGTAGAAATAAATAAGTTATCCAGTAATAAAGCTTATGGCCTTTATTCATGTCCTGTCAAACTTCTAAAATTAAGTAAGTCAGTTCTTATTATACCTCTAGCAGATATTTTTAACCGTTCGATATCATCAGGTGTATATCCAAACAAACTAAAACTTGCTAAAATAACCCAGTATTCAAGTCTGATGACGCTTCTGAGTTGAAAAATTATAGACCCATCTCCCTATTATCTGTTTATAACAGAATCTTGGAAAAAATAATGTTCACTAGACTTAATAGATTTATTAGTAAAAACAATATATTATTTTGTTCTCATTATGGCTTTCGTGAGAAACATATAGTACTGAACATGCCATTCTTGATATTGTCAGCAATATTCAGAATAATATGGACAAAGGCAAATATACTTGTGGAATATTTATAGATCTCAAAAAAAGATTTGACACAGTTAATCACACTATTCTTTTGAGTAAACTCTATAATTATGGTACCAGAGGCGTCGTTTATGACTGGTTCAGATCATACTTAACTAATCGCAAACAACTGAACTACATTAATTAGTCAATGACTATATATCTGATCAAGAAGAAACTATGTGGTGTCCCACAAGGCTCTGTATTAGGACCACTACTATTCCTTCGGCTTTATATTAATGATATTCATAACTCCACATATTTGTTTGCCTTTTACCTTTTTGCTGATGACACTAGTATATTATATGCTAATAAAAACTTGCGCCAATTAGAAATCAAAGTAAACTCAGAACTTGTTAAATTCTGTGAATGGCTAAAATCCAATAAACTATCTCTCAATATTAAGAAATCTAGTTACTTAATATTTCGCCCACGAGAAAAATCTCTAACATTTACCCCTCGTTTAAATGTCTACAATAATGTTACAAAAACTTATATACCTCTTGAGATGAAGGAATGTGTGAAATATTTAGGACTGCTCATTGACGACTCTAATTTATCGAGGAAATATCACACTGAATACATTTCCCAAAAGGTTAGCAAATCTGTAGGGCAAAAAAGACCTTTTATCCCTCGCCAACCACTTTTGAGTATTTTTCGATCATTGATTTCTCCCTATGTAACATATGCCATTTGTGCATGGGGTCAAACTGCGAAAGTACACTGGAATAAATTACTGATTCTTCAAAACCGAGCACTTAGACTGATATTTTTCGCGAAACCTCGAGACCATGCAATTCCTTTATTTATTCAAACTAAACCTTTGCCTCTAACATTTTTGTATTTTCAACGAGTTTGCCTGACGATGCACGATGTTTTTCACCAAGACGTTCCCTCTAATTTAACCGGTATATTTAGTTTAACTAGTGAAATTCATAATTATAACACTAGATCTACCTCACAACAGTGCTTCTATATACAACATTCTAGAACTGAAATAGTAAGAAAATCGTTTGCGAGAATTGGCCGCGTAATTTGGAATGGGCTTCCTCAATCTCTTAAATTATTAAACAAATCAAAATTTAAATACCAAATTAAAGAATTACTTTTTGAAATACTGTGAAAGATTATGTTTATGTTAAAGTTCATTAAGAAATCGACGACAGACAAGAACAATACTTGTCATAAGAAAACCACGTGGGGTGTAAGTGATAGAGATTATTGTATGATTATTGTAATTTTTATATATCCTTCGAGCGTCTGTTTTGTTTGGGACCGAGTCGAGCATTTCCCGACAATACTTGAAAACGCCGATGACTATATTGAAGTCCCCCAAATACTGACCATGATCGGATCGTGGATCAATTAATAACTTTTATTATACCTCTTCTAATATTATCCAAACGTTCTTATACGTTCAATTTATCCTTTTTAAACACATAACTCTATGGATAAGCTTCTGTGTTGTTATATTGTTACGTTCAATTGTCTTATAGCATTATAAACCCCCCCCCCCCTCGAATAGTTAATTAGCTAGCCTGCGCATGGGGGGGAGGGGATGGGGGAAATTGTAAACTTTTACTTTCTTTAAATAAAAGTTTTTTGTTGTTGTTGTTGATATATAGGAGCTAATTTCTATTATAGACGTTTTATTCACGGTTGCATGCCATCAATGTTACAGTCGGGGTACTTTGTAACGTTTACATTTTAATAACTCAACAAACGGTGCGTCCTGGAATCATTCTGTTTCCAGCTGAGGGGTACTCAGCAAAAACTTATTTCGTGGAAACATGAGAAGTATTTTTAATATTTCGTTGTGAAGTTGAATCTTGCGACTGGCGTGGTTATACGTCTCAAACTCTCACTCTCAGTGTCACTCACACATTAGTCTATTCACATTAGCCTATTTACTCAGGTGAGGGGAAAAAATACGTCTCTCTAATTAAATTTCTTTAAAATTTTCTCGATCTACTTAGATTTTCTGAGATTTCCTGATTTTCCTGAGATTTCCTGATTTTCCTGAGATTTTAACTCATCCTGAAAATTCCTTTTCAAGTCAGGATTTCCTGAGAATCAGTAAATTTCCTGCAAAGTGGAAACACTATGTGACATCCACCGACGTATATGAAATTTGATCTACCAGATAAAGTTACTCACAGGTCACGCAATGATTACTGGCGCTGTCACAGGAACTACGAGTTACAACATCGAACATATGTCCTCCTCCCCCCCCGACACACTGTGGAACCCCCCCCCCCCGACACACTGTGGGAAACATCAGTTTTCTTATTCATATAGTCGCTATTACTTGAATTGTTATAAATATAACATTTTGAAAACGCACGCGGTCATTTCTCTTCTGACGAAGGGCCTTCGCTCGAAACGTTAGCGTTAGACTCCTACGTACTCTGTTTCGGCAGTATATCTAATCTTACTCTATTTCGATTGGTTAAAAGTCGTGTTTCTAAAACTCTATGAAAAACATGGAAAGATTACGCCATCCAATACGCCATCATTCTAATTAAAATTTGTACAAAAACACCATTATACGCCATCCACGACGGACACTATGTCATCAAACGCCATCCAATACGCCATCCACGGACATGCAGTAAGAAGAATTTACGCTTGTTGTTTTGATTAATTTTAACGTTTAATCTATTTAATTTTGGCGAATTATTTTATAAAAGAAATAGAAAACATTTTTTCCGTGTTCCTATAGAGTTAAAGAAACACTTGTGGAAGTTTGGCAATTTCTCGTCCTCCCAAACTTCGCCTCGTGTTTCTATAACTATAACGGAAAATGTTTTCTATTTTTAATTAGTATAAATGCAAATCCTCGAATTTCATTGGCTATTGCAGGAGTTTATAATTGGTGATATAAACCTCTAGGATAAACCAATGAAAGTCATTCTTTTAACGAAATTAAAGCAATAAGTTCTACAGAAAACAAAAACGGCTACAAAATGGTTAGAATGGAAATTATTAATGGTAAGATCGTTAAATTGTTTATCTGTGTTCGTTTAAAACGAATGAACTGCAAACAAAACACGTTTCAAAATTACACTTCCTGTTGACAAAATTTCATGATGTAAACTATATGCTAAATTGAATGTTTCTTTCAACTTTTTGTCACTTTTACATATCAAATGAGTGGATATATATTGTTTCAATATTGTACATGAAAACCCATGCTAAATTATGCAAGAAAACTTTACTTTTCCATCAGTTACTGTACGGGACCAATGAGATGTCCGAAATGACTGTTGAACGTTTATTGTTGGCAGTTGAGAAATGTATTAAACGAGCCTCGCCCTCGTTTTCTATGAGCGTAGTCAACTCGGCTTCGCCTCGTTAAAACTCGGCTTCGCCTCGTTAAAACTCGGTCTCGTTGTCTAATTGTTAATTAGTCATTAGTCTTAGAGTCTTTAGAAGTGTAATGTAACAAATGCTAATACCAGATTGCTGTCTAATCATATTACTTTTCGTATCGGATAATACAAATGAAAGCGCCCTGCGAATACGTAGTGAAATGCCGAAATCACTCCGAGTTGGAGTGCGTCGCATTGTAACTGGCGGAATCCGATACGTTCAGTTCTAATTTTTCTTTTCTTGTGCATTTGGATAGCTTCTTAGAATCTTAGCAGCTTTGCAAAATATATTCAAGAATAATCAATGGCCAATATAATATATTTGCTTCTTGTCAAGCACAATGACTTGCAACGCCAACAGTCGTCTATGGTGTCTATATATATTTGCCGATTCTGTTGTGTTTCGGTCGCATGCAGACTCTGCTATCATGCTCGACAAAAAGTATATAGGATAAATACCGAGAACGGAGGCCGAATGCCCGAGGGATGTATCTGGCTTAAAGCCGACGTTCGAGGTGTTTATCCGGCTTAAAACACGATTGAAGAAGGTTTTCTAAAAAATAGCATTTACCGAGTGTCGAAGGACATTGTTATGTCAATTTAACGGGATTTTATGAAATAATAAGACTCCAAAACAACCTTTGAATAATAGTTTATTAAACAATTTGAGAAGTACGTAAAGGTTCATTGTACACATACACAGACTTCTACAAGCTTGTTTGAATAATTAGTATTAATAATTAATAGTACCAGATATCATTACAGCATTGGGCATGCGCATTGATGCAGTATCAATCCCACATCATTTATGCTCAACGTTCAGTTTAATAAAGTGCTGACTCAACCAACAGATTTTGATGATTTTCATTGGTTTGCCTTTCCTCTCGTAAACTACGTATACGTGGAGCGAAAAGCAAACCCTTGCTCTCATTCTCGTATGTGGGCGCTACCGGCGTTACCATACGAGATAGTTGTAGCAGGTCTGAGCAGGAATGAATTCGGCAATTATAAATTCATAGGGATTATATATATAAGCCCCGGGCTTTATATATAAGTCCCTATGAATTTATAATTAGGGATTTATGGGAGATAAATCCCTCAAAAAAAACAAAGAAGACCGACTTGATCGTGTTTTAAGTTATAGATATAGATTATAGACCTAACTTTTCATATTTTTTTAGTTATTGTAAATTTATGTTCAATCCGGTCAGAACGTAAACAAGATGATTTTCATATCGGATTGGACTGGGCTATATATATTCTGTCTAGCGTCTCCCAACCCGCCGCTATTGACATTCTTAGTAATTTTGAAGGTGTGTCTCCGTCAGAGAGGGTTTTCGTTAATAGCCGAGGAGGAATTTACAAAAACAGGAGATCCCCAAACGGGAGCGGTCTTATAAGTAGAACAGCTCCAGCCAAGCCTAAAGTCTCCAACGAACATCAAAGTTACCAGGAATTATCCTCTCCTTACAGAACTATACTGCCACATGTAAAGTGGAGAAAAACAAACACAACTTATCGTAATAGAACCTGTTATACCGCACAATTATACCGACCTGAGCCCAAGCAAGCCGCTGATGACAGTATAACGACTCTTAACCAGAGTGGCTGTTGGCTTCCAGTCCCAGGTATCCAACTGGAGCACCAGAAATCTAGCCACATGGCAATGGACACTTTCTGAGGAGAAGGCGAAAGGCACAAACTGCGCCAAACCCATTAGAAGAGAATTCGCCTAAGGGGAAGGGGAGGGACGAAAGGAAAGAAGGAAGGAAGGAAGAAATCAGGAAAAGAGGGAAACAAAAAGCAAGCAAGCAGGCAGGAAGAAAGCAAGTATACAGAACTGAACAGACGGGTATAATAGTTTACGAGTCTTTATTAATCTATAATATCAAAAATCTTTCACTGCATACATTTTTATCTAAACAGATATCCATCTAAACACCCTGTTGATGACTGTGGATTTATTGAGCTGATGTTGTTGTCATGGGCTAGTCCAGTGATGAAAAAAGGTTTCAAAAAACCATTAGAATTGGGTGATCTTGGAAAACTACCCAGAAATGATTCAGCTGCAGTTAATCACAAAAGACTCGATCGCTTTTGGAGGGAAGAAGTTGCAAAAAAGGGATTAGAAAATGCTTCTGTTGCAAGCACAATTTTTAGAACTGTTAGGACACGTTTCATTGTTGGTGCTTTGCTATTTCAACTTGCGTTGCTATCCTCTTTTGTTGGACCGGTACGTTTGTGATTAATGTTATTATCATTATACCTTATCGTAGTCGTTGTCATTGCCATTAGCATCATGATTAGGGCCATTTAAGCGGGAGAAAATAAGTCGCGACTTAATTAAGACGCGTCCTATTTAAGTCACGAACACACTCGCATTAGCCCGTATAAATAAATGGTCAAAAAGTCGGGACCAAAGTAAGTCGCGACTAAAATAAGAACACTACAGGGTTGAAAGCTAGTCCAAAATAAGTGAAGTGAATGGATCACGTGATCTTTCTTTTTGACAAATCTGATTGGTTAACGTCGAATGTTTGTCCGAAGTTTTGGGAGAGCCAATCAAATCACTCAACGCGTTGATTATTATTATTATTATTATTATTATTATTATTATTATTATTATTATTATTATTATTTTGATTTAGATTATGAATATTCTTATGGTTATGGTTATGATTATGTTATTATTATTACATTTTTTGTTGTGTATTCCCCAGTGTAGACCAAAATTTTCATAAAAGGATATATAAAATTCTTTTGTAATTTAAAAATAGCTTAAAAATTTTTGCTCTCTAATTTTCACCATGCAGGCATTTTTAATCAATAGGATTTTAAAATTTGTGGAGGAAAAACAAGATTCTACTTGGAAAGGAATCGTACTTGTAAGTATTATTTTAGATTTTGTGAGCATTTGCCTAAATATTTTTTATTAAAATTAATACCGGGCTTCATCTGAATTGCTATTCTCTACAGGTTGTTGGTTTAATGGTCAGTGAAATTGCTCGAAGTTGGATACAGTCTCTGAGCTTTTTAATAAACATCAGAACTGGGACAAGAGCAAGAGCAATGATTTGGACTATGGTCTACAACAAAATGTCAAAGCTAAAGAACGCCGGAGATAAATCAATAGGAGAAGTATATGATTAATATTGTTACAAAACATAGATTAATATTCTTTGAAGATTTTAACGGTGATAATTTAAAATTCAGATAGATTTGTAAATTTTATTTTTATAAAAAAATATGATGGATGTTACCGACAGCTAGAGTACGTCAATGTTTACAATATAATTTTTACAAATTTAATTTTTTTGTTTAGCTTGTTAATATTTGTGCCAACGATGCTGAACGTGTGTTTGAAGCATGTACTTTTGGTCCCTTTGTATTTGGTAAGCAGACGAATAAAAATTTGTTTTAGTATAAATACACAGCTGATTACAGAAAATCGCGCGCGCTGATTGGTCGAGCTACTTCGCAATCACCTACAGCGTTTATTCAAAATGGCCGCCAGCCAATTTGTCAATGCGACGGACGAGTAAATTAACAATTTCAAATAAAATGTTGTTCCTCGACTTCATCTCGGTTATTATTCACCGATATTCACCTCGCCTTCGGCGAATAATTGTTAATTAATGCACGATATGTATAGACAGCAATAGTGTGATACGCGCCAACTACATACAGTATGATGAATGTTGGGTAGGTTGAGGAAACGAATGTAGTAGGTCAGTAGGATAACACCTTTACTGATACATTCAAACTTAACTCTCTTTCCTTATTGGTCAACATACGCACTCCAGTTAGTTCTCATTGTCCGCTAACTGTGGCATCATTTCCGTCGAATACTGTGAATCCAGAACCGTAGTTAGTACCCAAAAATACAGTATGTTGTCAGCAAGAGCGTTTTTTTTTTTGCATCCCAGGATTTTATAAAATTAATGTTATGATTTCAAGTTTGTTTCTGGACTTTGGAGGAACTTGTGCGACTGTCTAATCTCCGTGCCTGTGAGTGCAATTGAAAACTATATCAAATAGAGACATGTTCATGGCAACCAAGTGAAGAATCAAACATATTTTAGATTTTCCGGTCCTGTGAGAGTTGTCCAAAAAAATTATTGGACGCTGATGACGTCACTAGGACAAAGCGCGCGAAAATTACAAAATATCACAACCATGGGGAAATGTATGAAAAATCCGTTTCTGTAATCTTTGCAAGAAGTGGAACTTGATTTTACTTCGATCGTGTAATGCTTACTGCAACAAACTGTCGCGGCTGACTTTAAGATTGTGGTATATATACATGTTACACCAGGCGATTGATGATTTCACTCGCAACTTGTGTAGCCAAGTTGCACAAAAATTGGGTAATCTTTAACACTTAACAGTAAAAATGTCCTACATTGAACCAAGTCGACTTCAACATACGTTTAGCCATCTGGGTTTTAGTAGCTCAATTGTTAGAGCGTCTCACCCTTTATCTACAGGTTTTCTTTTTGCTTTGTTTTCAAGGCGGACCCGTGGCTCTTATCATTGTCATCTCTTACACCACGTACCTTTTGGGACCATCAGCCTTGCTTGGATGTTTCATCTTTTTGGTTATGTTTCCAATTCAGGTCGGTTAAAACTACATAACGAATGCCTGATCTGCAGAGCAAGAGGTTGATATAGGGTCGTTGTTGCAAAATGTGCGTAACTATTTCGATAAGAATATCCACGCAGAGCATCAACACCAGTTACAAAATAAAAAATTAAGGTGGTTGCCTTCATTGTGAGGTATGGGTATCACAACCTGTTATAACTTGCTACCTTTAACCTTTTACTGCTGAAGTTAAGCATGGGTGATCACCTTAGCTTCTCTTTGATCTCAAACTTGTATTTTCTACTGTTCAAGACACCGTAGGAAGCCATACACGGCTGCCTTGCGGAACAAGATGGGAAACGGCTTTCAAATAATTTCTATTAAAAACGTACAGCAAAAACTTAAAAAAACAATCAACAGGAACTTAAGTTACAGTCGACAAGCGGTCGTTGTGCATTCGTGAGTTGCACGATAAAATACGCGGTTTGTTTTGATTTAAACAGAAATATTATGCTGTCCTTTTTGAAACTGAATTCCATAGGGGAGCACGTGCATGGCGTGTGCTGTTAGCGCACCGGCACTGCCTTTCACCAAGAGTTAAGCCTGGATGGGTGATCGCTTGGGAATGACCCCGTTGTCGAGCTTGGAACTTATGTGGAGTTGGAGTTGATCACTCCTGTGCTTCGAGGGGTTTCTTCCGGGTTCTCCGGTTTTCCTCCCTCCGTAAAATCATCACCTCTTAGCTGTGATCCGTGGTCTGAACTGTGTCATATATATGGCGGCTGCTTGGAGCGTCTTTAATATGCCTCGACACGGCCACGTTGGTGTGCGTCCTTTGCAATTCAGCCACTGGCTGCAAGTAAGGATGATTAGCCCCCAAGTATCTCCTCAAGTGAGATGACAGCTGACTCGTGCTTCGCCTTCGATAGCTATTACCTCGAAAATTCTGAGCTGATAATCTATAATTGTAAATTACGATTCCTTACTTTCTATTAACGTTCTCTCTCCCCTTGTTTTAGTTGGTAACTCGAATTCCTTTTTTAACTTTCTTGTCAATTAGGGAGTGGTCGGAAAACTTTCGGGGAAATTCCGAGAAAAAGCAGTTAGGATAACTGATCAAAGAGTAAGAAATTAATTGTTAATTTTTCTTATAAATAAATCATGGTACTCTGTTTAAAATTGCAAGTTTTTGTAGTTTTTTATGTGTTAAGTATAATCTTCCAACGCTTTTTTGTGATAGGTAAAACTGATGAATGAAGTGTTGAACTGCATCAAACTGATCAAAATGTACGCTTGGGAAAAGTCTTTTGCCAAAGTAATTGGTGGTAAGTTAAACAGATAGAGGAGTAATTGTTTTTGCACTTTGTTGGCAAATGCAACCTTGTCTTGTATTGTCACATCCACATCATTCACCTTTACACCAAGTCAAGGCTCGGGGTTACCACAAAAGTAGTGCTGGTTCGATATTCGATATTATCGGAACTGTCGATACATTATTGGTGGTATTGATATCAATACTTTCATTGTTTGATGATGTTTTTGATAATATGAACGGTATTTCTGTACTTTCGGCTCAATTACCATATAAACATTCCGAATTCTAAACACGATTAATCCAACCCAAACCCCAACTACAACCCATCTAATCCCAACCCTAAACTGTACTTTGACCAACTAAACATTTTTTTCTGGCTCAATGTGATTGAAATAAACGATCTAAACTGAAAAGTGAAATAAAATAAAATGAAATGAAATATAAAGTGAAGTGAAGTAAAATGAAGTGCGAAATTATATTGAATGAAAAGAAGCAAAATAAAGGTTCTATATTGCTCTTATTTCTAGATATTCGCGACAAGGAAAGGAAAGTTCTTGGTCACTCAGCCGTTTTGCAAAGCTTTAATATATCCATGACTAATATTGTGTCTACATTTGCAACTGTAGTGACCTTTATTGTTCATGTGTATTCTGGTAATGATCTGTTAGCATCTCAGGTAAATGTTTTATTTATTAATTTTACAAGATAACTTAGGGACCGATTACATGGAGATTTTCAGCCCGGGCTTCCGATAAAATCCTTGTAAAACGGAGTTTGCGATTACATGAAAAAAATTTCAGCCCGGGCTGAAATTTCAGCCCAGTTTGAGCTACCCGGGATGAAATTTTCATCTCGGTTGACCGGGCTGAAATCGACAAAAAATTTCCATGTAATTGGCCCCTTAATAATATTAAAGGGGTACTTTTGCACAACATGCAATTATTTTCGCATTTTATTTGTCAAAAATGATAGTTTTACATATAGATAGGGAATAAACTACTCGAAAGATCACATTTTCCTCTCCAAAACGTTTTGCAGTATAGATTTGTCATTTGAAATTTATCATTTTACTTGCACATCTCTAGTGTTATTCTTGGGTATTCAAACAATGAAACGTATTTGTCAGTCTAGTACTTTCAAAAAATTCTAATGTGCATTAAATTTGCATATTACAAAGAATATAATTCGTCCAAATAACACAAATGCTGTAAGTGTAAAACTTTTCCATATTATTAGCACTGACACTAGAGGTATATACAAAGGACTAGAATATCAGAATATGGCACAAATATATACTTATTCCTTAACTTGCATGGGATTAGATGAATGAATTAAAAGAAAGATTAATAAGACCAGGAGCTTACTGATTCGATTTCTTTTTCTATAGGCTTTTACGGTTATCGCTGTTTTTAATTCCACGGTGTTTGTGTTTGCCATATTACCATTTTGCATTAGGGCTCTTGCAGAATCTAAGGTTTCAATGAAGAGACTCAAGGTATTTATTGAACACTCGATAATTATATTTATCTTCATAGGCGGGAAACAAAGAAACTTGGAAAAGGAACGAAAGCATTATTTCTGAATCTATACTTTCATGTTTGCAATCTAATGCACATCTAGTGTACGATCCTTTGTTTTTTTGTGTGACAAGGCGATAGTTTTATTTTAAGTTCTTACCAGACAGAAACAGTGTTAAATGGGCGGTGTCCTGTTTGGCGTCAAAAAACGTTGCGTCAAAAACGTCGCTGGTATTGATTTTGCACGAATGAACCAACGAACTCACGGGCAGATAAAGCTGCTTGAAAGCTAACTCGTCAGGACGACGAACCAGAGCGGTCGTTTCGGCGACACCGCAATATTTGTTTTAAGGCTCAGCTCAAAAAGGTGTATTATTGACTACTTTATTTAACAAACAAAACATAAAGCTCCGCGCATGCATATGTACTCTTTCTTATAAAGGTACGTTTGACGTCTTTCGTGTTCAAATCACGTCAAATGTACCTTTATAAGAGTACCTATGCACAGGAGCGGGATGTTTTATTTGTCAGTTATAAAATATGAAGAAAACAAAAACAAACTAAAAGTTGGATATTTTTTAACGTTCGCAGGGACGCAACTAGGGGGGTGGGGTGGGGGGATGCAACCCCTGCCCTTTTTAACCCCTGCCCTTTTTGTGAGACTTCTAATACTAACGAAGATATCTAGTATCCCAAATCAGTATCCCAAATTTTTCGCAGATAAAGTACTTTGCCTATTTTGATAACCTGAATTTAAATTTGTGCAAAATAAGGCTAAGACCAAATGTCGAACTTTTCATGTGTCCGAGGGCAGAGGCATCTTAGAAGAATTAGAAGCTATTCAGTAATGTATAAGTATTTAATTATTGAAAGATTAAGCGACTCAAAATCTCAAACGGAGCAACGTAACCCCCAAAATATGTTCACTTTTGTGAAGTGTCGTCTGTCGAGGCTTCAATTCCCTGAACCAATCATAGAAATATAGCTGGATTTTGGCAACTATACTCGCTGTAGAATTAGATGAAAAGTTCGCTCAAAATGCTGCAAATGGTGTTTCCGAGGTTCTAGATTTCAAATCTGCTACAAATGCGGTCAATAATTGCCACTACTGTCCCCCCACTTTTGACACCTTGCTACGGCACTGCAAATTGTTTAGAATACTGAACGACTTTGCCCTTTTTTTGCGTTCAACCTGTGCCCTCGAAATTTTCTAGTTGCGCCCCTGGTTCGCTAGCTTTTCCCGCCAGGTGAAGCCATCCTACGCCACTCCACACCATTTTATGTCATTCATAATCTTCATACTCTTATAAATGCACGGGGCACAGCCAATCAGAGCGTGCGTAGAGGGCACCTTATTTTATAAAGTATATTATTGCGTTCATTTATGCACGATGACTTGTGTTTCAGAGTTTAATGATAATGGAAGAATTTGAACCGTGGAATACAAAACCGGCTGATGAGAATGTCGGAGTTGAAATGAAAGAAGCAAACTTTGGTTGGAACGAGGTAAGAAAAGATTAAATCTAAACAATATATATTTCTATGTGATAGTTAAAATATGAGCGAAGGCTCGCTATTGTAGATGCCCATAAAGATCGGCCGCGAATATTTTAACTATCACTTATCAAATTCTAAGTGTAAATGATGAACACTTTGTTTAAGAGTCATAGGAAAGGTTGGATAAGATCATTTACAGTCAGAAAAAGCCGAATTTGAGGCACTAGTGCCTAGCTATTAACTTTGATAAAACATTGATGTTTTATTAATCAATGTTTTATCCGTAGTTAAAGATGCTGATTAAACATTCATTTCTTTTGAATTTTCTTCATGAATTATTAATGAATTTGATAATTATATATAAAACAAAATAAGCACTCCTATCGAATAAGCGCGCCCACCCTTCTAGCAAAAATTTTTATAAACGCCCGGCCTCCCTTAATTGGTCGGACCTCACTATTTTAGGCTGAGTAATAAAGGATTATTATAAGTAATACCATGACATGAGGGAGATTAGTGATTAAGTGTCCACAAGTTGAATTGGTTGAGTTTCACAAACCTCCCGAGGCTGAGGGGACATTTAATCACTAATCTCCCTCATGTCATGCATGGTATTAGTTTGTAATAACATGACTTTTACAAATCTTCCCGAGGCAAAGGGGAAATTTAATCGCTAATTTCCCGAAAAGTCATGTTATCACTTTGTAATATTATGATCGCTGAGGAAAACTTTGAGAATCTTACCGACAGGAAATTTACATGTTGACGAGGGAAAATATATGCAAGCGGGAAATTTAGAAGAAGACAAAAGAGAAAGGATTTCTTCTAATTTCCCTCATCAACATGCACGGGAAATTAGAAGACAAAGGAAAAATTTCCCTCTTGCGTGAGCAATGAGAGAAATACGAGGTTTACATTCCCTCGGAGAACAAAAGAATCCGAGGCGATCATTAGCATTTATAGACCTGGAGCGAGGGGAATCCGATTAAATATTACCCCGAGGTATGATATATCCCGAGGGCGAATACCCCGAGGTATGATGTATCATCCCGAAGGGTAATATTTCATCGAATTCCCCGAGCGAAAGGTCTATAAATTATATATTATATCGAAACAATTAATCTTTCCAAAAAAAGCTTAAATAATGATAATAAAGTTAGCTTAGCTTAACTTTTGTCCGCTTTTCATTGTCTGTTTCCATTCTGTTGTCGTCTCAAGGCTTCTGGATGCATTGTTTGTTGCTTTCTTTGTATTCCCTGAATCCTTATTTTCTTGTAACCTAACAATCTTCTTGTCAACATCTGAATGTTCAGGCGAAACGTTTTCTTATCTCGCCAAACTCCGCCACACGCGTGGTACACGAACTCGATTACCCCGCCACAGGTTATACCCCGCTGTGGAGGGTAATTCTACGATAAATTAACTGGTCACGTGGTACAAATCAAGCTCTCTGACTGGACAATTTACAGTTGAGATATAATATTGGTATTAATATAGTAAAGAGAATACCAAGCCAATCAACTACAATAACTTAACGTTTGTGTCGTCATTTTTACAAAACTAAACTATATACGGTATATCAAAATAGGAAACCAGTTTCTTTTCCTTCAAGTCGCATCTTGTAATTTCGATATCCATGAGCCTGCATAGCTCTTGTATGTATCTCTTTTTAACCTTCGCTCTATTTCGACGCTCTTTGCAATTAAAATTATTATGAATTGGTTAAGCGCTCTCCTTGAATAAGAGCCCACTTTTTTGCCAAAAATTAGTAAAATAAGCACCTGGGCACCCATTCGAGAAAATACGGTAGATTACTTCATGGCATTTACTATACTATATATAGTGAATAAAAATCGTACAAATAATTTACCATATAAGCGTAGTTTGTTTATTATTTTGATGAGAACCGATATGGCGATGTCCAAGAGAACGCTTACACGAGATTTAATTAGAAACGCACGAGTTTTAATTATTTCATTAATTGTTGTCTGTCGGTCTGTCTGTCTGTCTGTCTGTCTGTCTGTCTGTCTGTCTGTCTGTCTGTCTGTCTGTCTGTCTGTCTGTCTGTCTGTCTGTCTGTCTGCCTGTCTGTCTGCCTGTCTGTCTGTAATAGTAACCTAAATAGCTTTAAACGATATCTGCAATCATCGCTTCCTCAACTGGACTAATTTATTGTAAATATAGACTTGTATATACATACATACTGTATACATTCGGGTTTTTTGTAAAGCAGTTTTTTAACTGATGAATCTCCGAATTCAAATAAATAAATCTGTCTGTCTGTCTGTCTGTCTGTCTGTCTGTCTGTCTGTCTGTCTGTCTGTCTGTCTGTCTGTCTGTCTGCTGTCTGTCTGTCTGTCTGTCTGTCAGTCTGTCTGTCATCTATCAAGCCAAGGCTATGAGGTCAGATCTAGTGAACTAATAGATCAATTGCACTGGAAAAGGCTATGTCATTCACGTGCTGAACATATGACAATAATGATGTATACATGATTACAGGGCCAGAAATACGCGACATCCAATTGTGCAACACCGCGGGTCAATGTGGCTCATTGAACTCGCACAATTTGTAAATGAAATTATATAGGGGCACGCGTATTTGTTTGAAATAGACAAAGAATATGTACTGTTTCTCGAAATGCGAAATCAGATCTTGTTAAGGTTAATGTTGAAGAATATCATGGACTAAAAATTGAGCCCTATTGGCAAATTTTCGGTTGTGCCTCAGAAAATATATAAAATCGTGTTGGTTCTCTATGGTTTAGTCTGTGTTAGTACGAATTAAACTCCTAGTTACATATTTAAAACCGCTCGTGAAGTCGTAACATCCACAAAATCAAACATGCGAAATCGGTTCATGTAAGTACAATGTCCAAGGTTGCTGGTTTAAGTAATAGCTTAACATTTTATCTTACTTTCGCTTGTCCATTTCGCTGTTGTATTTTAGAAAGCATAATATGACCAACAAACGTCTGGGTCGACAATCGAAACATCCGTGTTTTAAAATTGCCATAACTCCGCGATATACTGCAGTATCGCAACTCTTTTGGTATTAAATTGATGCTTGTTGTCTGCTTGTTTTAACTACCATGGTTTGAAAATCGACGCACGCATTATTTTAGACATATTTGCCGCTGAGTTATAGGTTTTGAACTACTTTTGGACCATGCTAAGGAGGCCGAAGCCAGACGAGGGGCAGCTGGATATCGGGAATTTGCCGGATCGTATATTTGCTGAATACTCATGCGCTATACGTAAAACGCTGACAAAGACACGTATGTCTTGCAGACTCAAATGTCGCGTATTTCTGGCCATGAGGTATTAAATATTAGTATATAGCATGCTATCGGATATGAGATTTTGCGTAACCTGATTGGTTCCCTACTACCAGGCTATCAGCTCATACCTGCTAGTAGAGGAAAAACAAGATGGCGGCATGTTTTTTTACTGCCGAAAAGAGTTGAAATTGACGGATTTTTATACAGAAAAACATCAACACCATCAAACCAATGTATAAAAAACAACATTGTGTAAAAATACATTAACAAATACACAATTTAGCATGTTAAATGGTGAAATTCACCTAAAAATTACGTCTTTTTACTTCAAAAACCCGACTAAATTAACGGGTTGATAATAATTTGTTGCCAAACAAAGAAACTCACGGTTAAAATCAAGCTTACAACACACATTTCGTAGGAGATCACCAGTAAAGAGACTTTTTTATTTAGATAAGCATTTGGAGTAGTAAAAAGCATGTTCTTTTTCAAAAACAACCAACTAAGTAATTTAGTTTTACTGCCGAAGGTGTTTCAGTTTCATTTTGTATGAAATCAAAACCTTTTTCACGACAGCAACGCTAATATAAACAACCGACCCACCTTTCGACTTCATAAAGTGATAAAGGTACCTTTTAATCTTTTTTGTTGATCTGCTTTACACATTTTTTGCCTCTCGAGCAACATGTATACAACATTTCGAAGCCGTTTACAGAACAGCTCAGCGGGAAACTCTATGTCAATGATCATTACGCATGGCGGAAGTATTAGTTGTCTATGCCGGAAGTTTATTGTTTCAAACATTTCGCTGTAATTTTGTCTCTTGTACACTGTACAGTGCTTGGCTATATAATAAAACAGTTATATCAGTTGTATCAGGGCCTTTTTTAAGGATTTGCCAGTGGGGGGGTGGGGCATTCGTGGAAAGGGACCTTCATGGTTTCTGTTCTTAATTAAACGGTCATTGCAATCCAAGAGAGAACAGAGTTTTTTAGTGTCTGGTATGACGGCATACTTCAGAAGAAAATTTTAAAAATTTTAACGTTTTTGGAAAATTATTTTCACTTTTTCAGCATTATAGCAATACAAGTTGGGAGCACTCTCGATTTTTTATATATCAGGGGGAACTTTTAGCACATAATATATATTTCTCACGTTATTTAAATGATTTCAGACCTCAAACATTTGACTCTAACCTAGTAATGATTTGCCAGATTTGGACTTTATTCCAACAAAGAATACACGTATGAAGAAAAAAGATGAGGCATTAGCCACAAAAATATACATAACCAAAATTACATACATATGAAAGGCCAGCTATATTCACCTTTACATAACGGGATTGATTGTAAAAATTCTTTTTAGATAAAAGAACAATAAAACAAAATGGCTGCCACTTAAATTCAGCACTAGTCCCCTAACGCGCTCTCTTCCCCAGTTTCCCACGCAACTGCCATGTCATCACTAATAAGGCAAAACATGAGCCTTTGTGCTGTCTTTTCTTTAAAATCATTCACTTCGTTATAAGACAGATTTAAGGCATTTTGAACTCATATTTTTTGAATTTGTAAACTATTTTGCTTTATAGTTCATACAAATAGAAATTTAAAAAGCTATTGTACTGGGGGGCCCAAAAATGCCGAGTGGCGGGGGGGGGGGGGGGCATGGGGGCGGCTGGGGGGCATGCCCCCCCCCAGTATCAGTGTTAAAAAAGGCCCTGCGTTGTATACGAACGACTATGAGCTCATATACAACTCAAGCTCATGGTATAACTGTTAAATATAGCACCCTCTTACCTACGAGACCATTTTAAAATTTATACCTTAGATAATACTTATGCATTACGAAATAAAGAAATGTCACTCGTCTTACCAAAACCACTCACTGAGTTTTGAAAAAGACGTTTACTTATAGAGGCGTACAACTCTGGAACGAATTGCCAAGTCAAATGAGATGTCAAACTAATCTTAAAATTTTTT
Source organism: Paragorgia papillata (assembly GCA_035771165.1). Classification (NCBI taxonomy): domain Eukaryota; kingdom Metazoa; phylum Cnidaria; class Anthozoa; order Scleralcyonacea; family Coralliidae; genus Paragorgia; species Paragorgia papillata. Next base: position 3,932,122 of record JAWNZC010000350.1, on the reverse strand, counting down.
TTAAATCTCTCTCATCACTTGCTTCCTCAAATTAATTACATTTTTATGTATTTTTAAAAATATTCTCGGCTTTCTTGTAAAGCAGTTACATAACTGAAGAAATTCCGAATTTAAATAAATATTTATCTGTCTGTCTGTCTGTCTGTCTGTCTGTCTGTCTGTCTGTCTGTCTGTCTGTCTGTCTGTCTGTCTGTCTGTCTGTCTGTCTGTCTGTCTGTCTGTCTGTCTGTCTGTCTGTGTGTCAAACCGATGCTGCTTTTGAGATTGCAACAATAGAGGAGAGCAAGGTTTTTCATTTGCTCTCTAAAATCGATACCAAGAAAGCAACCGGGATGGATCAAATCCCAAGTAACTTGCTTAAAATTGCTGCCCCAGTAATTTCCAAATCGTTAACCGTGGTGTTTAATCAATCAGTAACAACTGGCACTTTTCCTGACGATTGGAAGTTAGCGCGGGTTACTGCAATACACAAAAAAGAAGCAAAGGACGACATGAACAATTATAGGCCTATCTCAGTGTTGGGTTGTATATCAAAGGTATTTGAGCGCATTATTTACGATCAGTTATACACGTATCTTAATGACAACAACTTAATATCTGTAAATCAATCCGGTTTTAGGCCATTTCATTCTACCTCTACTGCACTTCTCGACGCAACGTTGGATTGGCTAAAAACCATGGACCAAGGAAATCTAAGCGCGGTAATATTTTTGGACCTCGCAAAAGCTTTTGACACAGTTAATCATGATATTTTAATTAATAAATTGCGCACATACGGAATACAGCCAAGATCGTTAAGCTGGTTTCAATCGTATGTGTGTATGCGTAAACAAAAATGTTGTGTCAATGGCTTCTTATCGTCCGAACGATTGCTTGGCTGTGGTGTCCCTCAGGGGTCAATTCTTGGCCCCTTAATGTTTCTACTATTTATAAATGATGTCTTAGGCATTCAAAAGCCAGAATGTATGCTGATGATACAAATATAACTGTTACTGGAACATCATTAGAAGAGATTGTGAACTTAGCTAATAATGACCTTGCAAACATTTCTGAATGGCTCAAAGCAAATAAATTGAGCCTGAATACTACCAAGACTGAGTTCATGTTTATTGGATCTGACAGTAGTCTTAAAAAAGTAAGAGATGTTCCACTGATCTTTTTAAATGGAAAACAAATTAAAAGAGTAAGAAAAACTGAATCGTTAGGTATAACAATTGATGAAAAGCTGTCCTGGGATGAGCATATTGCCCATGTTTCTAAAAAAATAAGCCAGGCAATTGGTGGTCTGCGCAGAATTAGGGAGTATGTTCCCCAGCAAACAGCTATTACTATCTTTTGCTCGCTAATAAAACCTTTGTTTGAATATTGTGACATTGTCCTTGACAATATGTCTATCACTGGTTCAACACGATTGCAAAAGTTGCAAAATCGTGCTGCACGAGTGATAACAAAACAAGGTTATGATACAAGATCAGTGGATATCAGAAACCAATTAAATTGGAAAACACTGTCGGATCAACGGAAAGACCACATGTTAATTATGGTATTTAAGTTGTTAAATAATTTGACTCCTTCCTACTTGCGAGACCATTTTGAGACCTATGACAACAACAATTATTCACTTCGAGGGCGAAAAATGACGTGTGTTCTACCTAAGCCTAGAACTGAGTTCTTAAGAAGAAGCTTTGCGTTTTCTGGAGCTAAAATTTGGAATGAATTACCGGAAAGTATTAGGTGTATTGACAATTTGAATACTTTTAAAAGTCACTTGCAATCATTGCTTCCTCAGTTCGTGTAGTTCTTTGAACTACTTTTTTTTCTTTTTTTTTTTTCCTTCGGCTTTCTTGTAAAGCAGTGCGTTGCACTGAAGAAATTCCGAGTTTAAATAAATTTCTCTCTCTCTCTCTCTCTGTCTGTATTTCTGCCTGCCTGTCTGTCTGTCTGTCTGTCTGTCTGTCTGTCTGTCTGTCTGTCTGTCTGTCTGTCTGTCTGTCTGTCTGTCTGTCTGTTTGTTTGTTTGTTTGTTTGTTTGTTTGTTTGTTTGTTTGTTTGTTTGTTTGTTTGTTTGTTTGTTTGTTTGTTTGTTTGTTTTCATTTGGAGTAAATTAATGTTGTCTTTTATTAAGGTGGAAATAAAAGAACAGAAGCCAGGTGAAATCAAGACTGAAAAGCAGACAAATGAAAATGAGGTCAAATCAAAAGGTGTTTATCTAGGTTTAGGTTTGATTTACGATTTAATCTAGTTATCCAATTAGCAACAACCTGGTCTTTTTTGATAATTTATCCAACTCGCCAAGTTGCCATGGCAACACTTTTGTACATTTTGAACGTTGGTCACCATCATGATGACTACTGCGAAAATTGTGAGAACTGAAAATGAATTCGTGCACTTTATAGATAAAATTTAGATTTAAAGTGAATTTAACGTGATAGATTTTCCCAATTAGAAAACAATTAACCGAATTGGAGCACTGCCAAGGGAATCCAAATAATCATATATATACAAAATTAAATAACCTATACATTATATATATATATATATATATATATATATGTATACACAATTTATTTGAAACTATCGAATATATTATACATGTCGTCATTACACTGTGTTTCATGCTTAACGCAATCATCAGATGACTATTTTTCTGTGATTAAATATTGAGTAAGATCTGGTGGCCAAATAACTGTTAAAGGAAAAAAATAACTTAAAGAGTTGTCAACTATAGTTGTATCAGGCTAAGGACGCAGTTTATTTATGTATATGCTGATATTATACCTTTTCCATTGTCATGTTAGTGAAATTAGTTAGTTCACTTGCACGAATTATCTTAAATCCATATGTCTTTGCCGTATGATTGTGTGGCTTGTGTGAGTGTGACTACCAATTATTTCTTTAGGCGGCAAAGTCGGAAAACAGTCCTCGGGTGCTCCCGGAGGACGAGGTAGACGAGGTGGACCTGCACCTGAAGAATTTAAAACACAGATTGTTCCAACTTTGTTTAATATTAATCTCAGGGTTGAAAAGGTAATTGGTGCCACAATGCTATTCCATATTCTAGACCAATTGATTCCTAAACTATTGGACTATAGTAGTTGGCGTATTATCAATATGACTTCTATTTAGAGCAAAGTGAAAAGGTAGGAAACTGCCGAGATTTTTAGGGCATTAAAATGTGACTTCTATTTATTTGCTTACTTGCTTACTTACTTACTTGCTTACTTACTTGCTTGCTTGCTTGCTTGTTTGTTTGTTTGTTTGTTTGTTTGTTTGTTTGTTTGTTTGTTTGTTTGTTTGTTTGTTTGTTTGTTTGTTTGTTTGTTTATTTATTTATTTGTTTTTTGGTTTGTTTGCTCGTTTGCTTGCTTAATGCTCTTTTTCTGCCTGACCTATGCGTGCAATGTCTGATTCGTCATATTCAATGCGTAGTATTGCTTTCCGGAAAATTATGCATATTCGGTGCATGCAGATTTCCTAGAAAGATTCGATTTAAGGCTCTTAATACAATTTAATTAAGGCTTCCCTTACCCACAATACAATACAATACAATACAATACAATACAATACAATACAATACAATACAATACAATACAATACAATCTTTATTATGCTCTTTCACTTATAAATACATTAAATAAATGGGTAAATAACTATTTACAAAAAAAAAGTAGTTAAATATAAATGTTTTGTGTTAGAAGAATTACTTAAGAATGGTAACGTAAGAAGTCATCATTAGTGCAAAAGAAGTCATTTGTTTGCCAGTGTTCGTTCTCACACGTGGTTTATATAAATTATGTTTGGCCGAGTATATAGTGTTATAATTATTAACATGACTAGCATATTGAAAAAAATTGTCAAATAAGTGTGGCATGCAGTTGGCCTTTATTGCCATAAATGAGTAAATTTCAAAGCATACAAGCGGTAAACGTTATTTACAGTTAGAATTTCTAACATATTTAAGTAGGGAAGAGATGCACTTTCCGTTTTCTTCCCAAATGAAGTAGCAAAAAATATAATTCTTATAAAATGATTTTGTTTTGTTTGAACTTTTTGTACATGTTACTTATAGGTACTACCCCAAGCTATTATATGTATGGGTAATGTTTTGAAGTAACTAAATTTCATATCCACTGAAGCCCCTGTTTTTTTAAATTTATGTACAACATTATCTAAGCACATTATGTACAGGCCTGACCCCAACACAAATCCTAACCTAGGAATCCAGTTGGAATATAACGATTTTAAGAATAGACCTATTGCGAATTCCGCGATTTCACTCATTTTACAGCACTTTTTCACAAACGAGGGCAATGGGTTTGTGGGTGATTTTTCATTTGAGACACAATTATATTAATCAATCTATATCAAGCTTCGCGCATAACATAATTGCGCGCGAAAGTGCGGTAAAATATGTAAAATCGCGGGATTCGGCGTATTTCGCAATAGGTGTATTTCTTTCTTACGTGTTTCAAACTGAATTTTTTTATAGTTTACGTTTATTGAGGTTTAGATAGGTTGAGATTGTTTCAATGCCAGATTTTGTCTCTTGACGAGCACTGAAACCGTCCGGCTTTAGTCAGATTAAAAGAATAAAAGTTACCTGTGGCAATGAAAGGGTTAAATTTTTATGCCTCGCAGTGGTATCTTGGTTGTAAATGATACCACATAAGCTGGAGCTTTTAAGAAAAAAATATAATTTGTAATTTTTAGGGTAATCTGGTTGGAATATGTGGTGGTGTTGGAAGCGGTAAAAGTTCTATAATTAATGCAATACTTGGCCAGGTAATGCACATTAAAAATGGCACAAATTTGTTTCAAAACAAAACATTATGTTCATGGTTGCCATGCTACAACATTCATCATAGGGCGCTTTCCAATTTACAAGGTCAGACCAGTCAGACCGTTCAGTCCGGCCAGAATGGACTTGCTTTTGATTAGGACCAAATTTCCCAGTCTGACAGCCTCAAGTCTCGAACGTATCGTGTTCCATTTTACCGGACTGACCAGTCTAACCGTGTAAATGGAAAGCCCCCTAGTTAACGATTGGCAGCACAACATTGTTCAGACTGACAGCACAACATTGTTCATGGTTTCAACTGTTCACGTTAACAGCACAACATAATTCACGGTTGGCAGCGCAGTATTTTCACGTCTTAACAAACTTGTTTTTTTTTGCAGATGAATTTGATAGAAGGCAACGTTTCAGTCATGGGATCAGTAGCTTATGTGGCTCAACAGGTATTTATGTCAATAGCGAAGAGCACAGATGACGTCGAATTCATGTTTGTCTCAGTTTATACTTTCTTCTTGCATTTCCAACAAAAGAAAATGGCTCATTAGAAATCCCTGGAGATTCAATTTCGGTTTGTTTCTCTGAGTTTTGATATATAAATAGTAACTATGTGCTATTATACCAACATGCAGTCGAGGCTAGAAATTTTCCCTTGCAAAAACAAAAGCGATTTTTGTAATTGTTGAACAATATTTGCAATAATACTATAGGGGGATCACTGACAATTTTGGTGCGTTAAATAATGTTGGAGACTGTTCTTCAGCTCTGTCTAGTAATAAATGTTTTTAAATAAAGTTTACGATGAAATGACATTTTCATCTCGCTCGCAATTTTCCATCACAACAATTTCATTTAGAATGGCGCGATTATTAATATATTTCGAATATAATTTTTGTAATAATGTAATAATTTTTGTAGTTTATTACTAATTTTTTGTTAACAATTTTAACAGGCATGGCTGATGAATGCAACAGTAAAGGAAAATATCATATTTGGTCAAGCATTTAAACCTGATTGGTGAGTGTATGTTTATATTAGAGTTCTGAAAGGTTCAAATTTTCTTTACCGACAAGAAAATCTTGAAACAATTACTTACTGATTATACGCAATTTTTGTGGCAAAATTTTGGGTGACGGAAAGTACAGTTTTGAGGGTAAGTGCCCTCAAAAAACGGGAGAAACAAGGTCGGCGTGAGGGTAAGGGCCCTGAGGGCAAGGTCCTATCCAAAAGGAATGCCATGTCCTGGCGTCAGGGCTTCACCGTGGGTGAGATGTGACCTGGAGAACACGACTTCCCGCCCCGAAAACATTTTTATTAATAAATGACAATTACTTATTTTGCATGTAATTCTCTAGTACTACACTGATAAGTTCTTGTTTTTCTTAAAGCTAACTAGTATAAATTTAGTTTTTTAATTACAGTAAATAATCCTGCTGATTGATTAGTTGTTAGGAAGGGAGGTGGGTGGGAAAACTTTTTTCTACTTTACTTTCTTTTTCTTTGACTATGCAATATCAGAGTAACGTACTCCACTAATGGAATGCCTAGGATTAGGTTGTTGTTGCCACGGCTAGTTCCCAATCTCTTGCAATGTTTACTCTTGCAAATTCACGCATGCGCAAACATTTGCCAATCAAATGGCCATGATTTATTACGGTGTTATAGACCTTATTCAAAAATGACTGACGAATTAAAATTATTTTATATACATTTAAATTATCCCTTATGAACTCGTTTTCATGCATGTGGGAAATCCAAAAGAATTTTTACTTTAAAACGATGTCATAACGTCTATATGCAAGGTCTATATATGCATATAAAAAAGTTTTAATTTGGTGGCCATTTTTTAATAAAGTCTATATATGTCTATATAATTGCAGATATAACGATTAAAGAATACTTCTGTTCCTTCGGTGTAAACTTCTCAGTGTCCAGATATTAGCTTAGTGTTTATTATTGGACTTCAGACAGGAGACAGCAAAGCTTGACGATGTATCAGATTTATTATATGAGGTGTAGGAGCTGCCGTACTGAATACATGAGTTACGTGGGGCGGACTGACTAATGGGCTAACTGGTTAACTTGTTCTGGACAGGAGTGATTGATAGGCTGACTGACTTGCCATTGTAGGAAAAATAGTCTATGACCAACGACCAAAGTTCCATTGCATGTTTTACATCACGCACCCATTGGGTGCAATGCTACAATGCGTTCGTAAGAGTTAGTGGAGAGCTTTCACTCTCTTCTGCCATCCTTTCCTGTCTCTTGCGAGGCGTGCCAGGTCTTCAAATGGCATCCGCTCACAGTCCTCGAGTAGGGACCCAGCTGGTATTACATCACCACCGTGAACATAGGCAACGAGTGTGCGCCTCACCAAACGGTTTGCGGCCATACGTAGTCTGCGGCGGCGTATCGCGAACACCAAGTCGAATACGGGGTTGGATGCCGTTTCTCGGTAGTCTTCCTTGGTGATAACATGCAGGCATGATCTACTGTTGAATCCGTTGATTGTCTTCTTCACGTTGTCTGATAGTTTCCACGCTTCGCAAGCGTGTGTTAGTGTCGAGCACACGGCAGTTTTATAGTCTCAGCTTCATCGACAGTGGTAAGCGGTGGTCGGTCCACATATGGGATAGGGAGCTGAAAACAGATTGCGCTATCCCCATACGATAACTAACGTCCGCTTTATCTTCACCGTCACACTGTATACGTAGCCGGCTGCCCAGATATTCAAACGCGTGCACGTTCTCTATTTGCTGTCCTTCGAGTATCACGTGATCAAGTTCTTTTTCCTTCACTTTTCTTTTAACCTGCAGTTGTACTGCCTTGTCCGCAAGGGTCCCTTTACGTGACCGCAGGGTGTGGCCACCATCACACCATCTGGCATGGTGGATGACAAGGCCGCGCGCAGTTGGAAAGTCTCTGCTGCAGTCTGCGCATTTGTGCTTGAAATGCAGAGCTGCAATCTCAGACTCTGTCGTGGCACTGACTCGTACCTTCTTATGTATGTGCAGAGCCTTCGTCTTCGTGACGGATATCACCATCGATGCATCTCGTTTTGAGCCGGTCGATATCGCGGACACGCGCATTTGCGCATTTTCGTCTAGCAGTCCTGCGTCGTCCGCATATTCCAGACTCGCGATATTGACTTGATACGGTGGTTTTCCTACTCGTACACCGGCATTCGGCGAGTCGAGGAGTATAAATGTTCGCCAAAGCCCTGCGATAAACGCAACAGGTGAGAAGATATTGCCTTGCAGGACTCCTCGTGAGATATCGAACGGTTCTGAGAGAACCAGCCGCGCTGAATATTGATTGTATGACACGACGAAGTTTCAGTGATACTCCAGCGCTACTGAGTGCTTCGTCGAGGAATATCTGGCTCTCAGAGTCGAAAGCGGCAGTGTAGTCGATGAAGGTGACTAACGCCTGTCTCGATTCTCGAAATATCATGCTGATTGTCCATTTCAGGATGCACACGTTGTCACGGGTTCCTCTGGCTGGTCTGAACCCCGCTTGTCTGTCTGGGAGTATTGGTTCGAGCTCAAGGTGGAGTCGCCGTGCAATAACTGCGGACAGGAGTTTGTACGCATGGCATAGCAGACAGATCGCTCTATAGTTGCTGAAGTCGTTCCTGTCCTTTTTCTTGTAGAGCATGATGAAGATTCCTCTGACAAGTTAGGGTGGTATATATGCACTCGCTTTCTCAGAGAAGGTGGACTATGCGGAACAGCTCAGTTTTCGCGGATTTCGTCCCATCCCGGTGCCCGCCCGCTCTTGAGAGATTTTAAGCAATCCTCTAGCTCACTTTCACTTAGATGATCCTCTGGGCTGACTGTATGTTCACGAGGGCGGTTAGCCTCAACATCCAGTGATGCGAACTTCTTTGTCAGGAATTCGTTCCATTCTGCAAGTAGTCGATCGGTTGGCAGTATGGGTTGGCCTGTTAGGTCTTTCGACGGCATGGTGGTAGTAGAATTTGTTTTCCCACTTAGAAATTTTGAAGCATCTAAATAATTACTGCATTGGGCAAATCTTTAAACAGTGAAATTATTTGCGATACATAGAACGTATTCAGATAAAATAATATTTGGGTTTACATGCACTGTAAATGAACTTATTTGTGTTTAGGTATGAAAAGATTATATCATCGTGCAATTTAAAACACGACTTGGAAATATTTACACATGGAGACCAAACTCAGGTTTGATGGTTGCATCATTTTCTACATGCATGCGTGATGTGCATTTTATAGATAATGCATTATCAGATTTTCAAGATTACTGTATGCAAGTCGAAAATACAGTGATAAAGTTTGCTGAAAAAAAAAATTATTAATCGTCTAATTTACAAATATGTTATGAGAACCACGGGCTTTACTCAGGACATTAAAAATTGTCGAAAATTTATCTCTGTTCATTTGTGTGCACGGGGAATCATGAGCCCAAATTATACAGTGTCCGATCGATTACTCGGATCACAGCTTTTAACCAATCGCAGCGCCGTTTTTAAAATGGAATTTTATAAACGTTGTTTGAGTCAACATTCGATCTAAATATTATCTTCTCAATCATGCTATATTTTTTCTCGAGTTGAGAGTTTACATCGAATACTATGCACACCATGCAACAAACGTAAATGAATATCGTTATTTCTGTGTCACGCAGTAAATTATGGTATAAGAAAAAAGAGTCGTCGGAAAACCGACGACCCATTTTTCTTATACCATAATTTAAGACCTTTCCACATGAAGTGAATGGATCACGTGATCTTTCTTTTTGACAAATCTGATTGGCTAATGTCCAATGTTTGTGCGAAGTTTCGGTAGTTTGGATGTCCGAAGTTTTGCGAGAGCCAATCAAATCTCTCAACGCGTTACCACACACTGTACTTCATGCGGAAAGGCCTATTACAGCGTGACACAGACGTTTCAAGAGTGATGAAACTAGGCAGAATTCTGGAATGTTCAAAATGACTGTAAAAAGCGTCGAGCTTTGACGTTGTAATTTATGATTTATTTCGTTACCTGTGAAAATTTATTCGGTGCCAAATTTCCTACAAGATCTGACCGCAGAGATCTTACGCGAGACTTCATAAGAAACACGGTCGAGAGAAACAAGACCAAAACAGATTTAAGACTTATTAACCTCGTTTGCTCGGTCTGTATGGGAAAGTATTTGCCTGAGATTTGTGCGATAAAACCGAACGCAAATACTTTCCCGTACAGACCGAGCAAACGAGGTTAATAAGGAATTTATTATATGGCTATTGGTTCATCTTATTTTTAAGTTTCGAGCATTGTTTTCGTCTATGCTGTTTACCTTACCTGTTAACTTTTTCGTGTCGCTTCTTGGCCTTCTTGTTTACGCCAGTTCGGCTTTTATTTGTCGTGTTTTTAGATAAACAGCTTTAAAGAAAACCAGCCGTAATGTTCTTGCAGATTTTATTGTTCAGAATATTTGAATAAAGATACCTAGTTCTCTTATTTGTATTCAAATCAACGCAAAGATTTTCCCGCCAAAACTTACATATGGCCGAGAATAACTACTTATTGACGGTCCGTACTAAAAAAACATCGGTCCGATAGTTCACTAGTACAGACCGAACAAGCGAGGTCAATAAGTAGTTTATTATATGGCCATAAATGTTGTGAACGTTCTGTGAAAACTCGACCCATCTTTCTTGCGAACTAAACGGAAATGGCAGACATTTTCCCATTTTTAAAGTACTTTCCGTTGAGCTAGAATCCTGAAATTTCTACCCCAAATAGTATTTTTTTTTGTTTGACATATTGCTCAAGATCGTACGTTAAGTAGTTGAATAAGAAATCATCTGAAATTCTAATACTTGTGAGAAGTAAATGTTATATTACGAACAATGTTATCAACGTTTTGAACATTTAAAAAACTTTCACAAAACGTGAAAACTCGAACTACACATCAAAAAAAATTTCTAACAACATACCTGCACGATATATTTCAACAATGAGTAGTTCTGAAATTATAATCCATCTTGTTACATATACTGACATGACTGCCATTTTGTTTATAAAACTTACCGAACGGCAGATTCCGCTTTGAGCGGGCGGATACGGGAAATATCCGACCGCTTATGAACCAATCAAATTACAGGATTTCCATATTCGGACCTCTCAGCGCTGCTGCCATATAATAAAAAAGCGTATTGACCGGTCGGTCAATATCGTAAAATCCCGACCGCTCAGGAACCAATCAGCATGCGCCGTTTTGCGTACGGACCGGAAAACAAACCCAGCCATATAATAAAGTATATTACAACATCTTGACCGATTATAATGACTTTCATAGACTTCGGTAGTATTATAGTTGCGTTATAATGCATTGTATGGGTATTGTAAACTCAAAACAGTAAACAATCCAATGAATTATTTTATGCTATTCATTCTAATCGTTTTTTTCGATGTTCACCTCATGGACCTCGTAGTTACATTTGATAGGAAAATATATTTTTCGACATTGGAGAAATGTTGAAGTCTGTTTTTCGGCGAGTGTCCTAATCTACAGTTATAAGATACCATTTTGCAGTTTCCGTTTTAATTTTTTTACTATTCTTGTTTTACTAATACCATGCAGGTTGGAGAAAGAGGAATCAATCTGAGTGGTGGTCAGAAGCAGAGAATTAGTCTAGCAAGAGCTGCTTATGCTAACAAGGTATTAACTCGGAAACGAGTTATATGTTTGTCTCATTAGTTACACTGAAATTTTAGCACTTATATCCAATTTATAATGCGGTAGGTTGTAGCAAACAATAGCGCTAAGTTTGTTGTTTTTAGGATATATACTTGCTTGATGATCCATTGAGTGCCGTGGACAGTCATGTTGGACTACATATTTTTGAAAGTTGTATCAAGGGAACTTTATCTGGAAAAACAATAATATTTGTCACTCACCAACTACAGGTTAGTAGTAATAAAATACGTTTTTGACTCTAGTGGGATTTGAACTCGCATCGATCCCACAGGGATTGGAAGCGATTTTTAACCAAATCTAAAGGCTGTTTTCCACCTGGCGATATTTTTCGAGCGAAGCGACTTTTTGCTTTTGTCTTGGCTGATTATAGTTCCCCTGAGAGCTTAATACGAGATAAAAGAAAATGTCCCATTGCGCGACATATTTCGCCAAGTGGAAATCCAGCCTAAATGCACAGTCTGCGAAATCGATAGTTCAACAGCAGCGGACTACTATATTCCGAGATGTGACTTCAAATTCCTGCTCGACTCAACGTTTTTCGGTTGACTTTCACACAGTTATAAGTTATTGTATTCTTATTCTTAAATCGTAGTTGATGAGGGTTATTATATTAATGTATACCAACGCGCTGTCATATGTCAGCCGCTTTATGGCATGACTGAATTAAGTTGTAATATATCAACGAGTTTGAGTGTTTCATTAGGGATCTAGGAAACATAATGAAAACATGCGAGGCCGAATTTTATTGTTTTTTATTGTTTTCGAGTCGTTTTATTGACATAATCAGACTTGGATATTTATTTGAAATGCAATTAAAATAAACCCATGTGAGATTCTTCTCACAAGGGTGTGTAAATTTATTCACACCAACGTGCTTATGCATCGAGAACTTATAGGAATTAGATGAACACCTGTTTCCATCTAATATTTGGGATGGTAATAGTATACGATTTTAGCGTGTTTTACTGCTGGAGATCTAACTCTATAACTTCGACCAGTAGATTGAATAAACTATTGTAATTCTTGGTTTTCATCTGACGTCACGGCGGCCATATTGTTGCACGAAAACAATGAAATGGTGGCATATTGGTGCACAATCTTTATCCTATGGGAATTTAACTCTATTCTTATTCAAACATTTCGTATTGTTTCACCACCCTCAAAGGGGCCACCGATCACGTGAGTGAAAACGATCCATTGGCTGATTACAGATTATGAATAATTAATGAGTTTGAGATGTTATTATAACTGATATTGTTTTTGCGAACGACTTGGGGTATACCATTTATCTGGTTGTTTTTATTTTGTAGTATCTTAATCGTTGTGACTCTGTTATTCTTATGAAAGAGGGACGTGTAGCCGAGGCTGGACTCTATGATAAACTGATTAACGACGGGAAGGTAATTATTAATTATAATAATTAATTATTAGAATTTAATTAATTAATGTTTTTAATCATAAATTACTTTATCGTCTACCCTAGAATCTCCGATTATAGCTATGCTATAGCCCGATGTGATGACGCTATAAGATAATATTCGGACTGTATAACGAATTTTTTGGTTAGTACTTTGTGGTCTGACAAGTGTCATATATGGTGGCTGAAGATTTTTTCCCAGTTATCGCAGAAACGGATTCGCAGCTCGCTGCTATAGTACTTGCATCTAGTTAAAAAGAACTAAAAAAAAACAAGCACTGCAAGTTCCTTTTTAGTGTGATGGCGAAATTCACACGATAGAACGATAGATAGAACGATAGTGTAAACTTCCGGGGGGGAAGGTTTAGCAGCACCCGGATATTGTAGAATGGCACTGCGCACGCGCGGCTTTGTTTACGAAGGCGGAGAATGGTGAAACGTAAAGGAGCGATCAATTTTCTTTTTGAAACAAGGACCGGACTATGTAGGTCCTTGAGTCGCGCCGTAGATATTATGATTTCTAAAAGTATATAACTATACTGAAAGAATTCTGTGGATCTGCTCATGATTTGAAGACTGAAGTGTTATCATTATGTCAAAATTAATGTAAATATATTATAAATAAGAAATCTGATATCTTGGCATCTTGCCAGATCTCAGTAATAAACTTTCGCTATGTATATTCCCAATCAAAACACTTTGCAACAAAAACTCGTGTATCTTTGCATCTACTGGGCCAATTTTAGGCAGTTTGGTCTCGATGAGACTCGATCGACTGGTCGTCGCAAGTCTCGCAAGATACTTATATTAATATCGGAATTCAGTTGTGATCCGCCAACAAAGTGGAAAACAATACTCAACAGCGACGGACGCAAAGACGTCAGTATTCATGTTTGTCTGAGTCGATAATTTACTCTTTGCATTCTTGACAAGAGAAAAGGAAGTTAATTATTATTATTATTATTAACAAATAAGCTTCAATTTTGGCTTAGTCCGTGCACTTCACTATATAACCAGTATTCTGGGCGGCGGGGCTTGCAGCTCCGTAATTGACTAGAAAGTAGAAACTTTGCACTATATCCCAGGCCTTGGCCTTAGCGAGCTGCAAACCAGTTTCTACGATGACTGGAAAAGAAGCTTGACAGAAGCGCATTTCATATCTGCCTTTGACTCCGTCACGTTGAACTGCGCCGTCTTTTGCAATTTAGCCATCGACTGCAAGTAAGAATGATTATAGCCCCCAATTAATTTCTTAATATCTTTCCTTTCCACTCCTCAAAGCATATACAGAGTACGACCGCGCGAGAGCTCATATTGTCTTTTTGTTCAGGAGTTTGCAACGTTAATCCAGAGTTACCATAAAAAAATGAAAGCCGAAGAGACAGGAGAAGAATTTGATGATGATTTGGATGCAACCTGTAACACGCTTCTTGAAGAAATAGTCCGTAAAAGAACCCTTTCTCAACAAAGCCAAGAGAAGTGTGAAGATAAAAGTGAAGTAAAGGAAGAAGGAAGTGGAAATAAAAATGAAACTTTTAAAGAGAATGAGAAAGAGAAAGGCAAAGGTACAGTGACCAGTTTTATGTTTTTTGAAATCTTAATAATATCCTTTGCAGCTTCTGCGTTTTATAATAATTCCTATTTTGTATTTTTCCCACACTGTACGTGCGTAGCCCACATTTCTGTAAACTTGTACCTGGCATGCTCAGTTTGGCGTACTGCTGAGGTTATAAAGAAAAAATAAAGAACTAAATACTGATACGTAATTGAGTTGTTTAAAGCTATGCGATATAAAAGAAAATAGATGAAAGGCTTATTGCACCAATACAATACAATACAATACAATACAATACAATACAATACAATACAATACGATACGATACGATACGATACGATACGATGCGATGCGATGCGATGCGATGCGATGCGATGCGATGCGATGCGATGCGATGCGATGCGATGCGATACGATACGATGCGATGCGATACGATACGATACGATACAATGTGGTGTGGTGCGGTGCGGCGCAATGCAATGCATTGCAACGCAACGCAACGCAATACGGTGCGGTGCGGCGCGGCGCAATGCAATACAAGAAAAAAAGTATTGACAAAATACATATTATTTATTACAGATGTTAAATTGGTGACACCGGTCCAAATAATCATTGGGGCTAACTTCAAGGACAATCGCACTATATTATATTATAATGAATTATATTACATGTATCAATAAATCAATTGATGAACCAATTATAATTGAACATATCAATTAATTCACATAAATCATTTTGTCACGTAGTAACGTACAGATTCCATATAAAATAGGGGGGAAATTAACTTTTGAGTTAATAATTTATTGAAAAAAGCAACAAGAAAAAATGTACAAGTGTATTTGATATTTAACAGAAACTAACGTAGGTCACTCTATTTAGTTCTAATGTGTAGGAAATTGCTCGCGTCACTCTATAAAAGCCTCGGACGTATACCCCAGGTTGGAATTACCTATCTAGTTAACTTGAACGAGGTTGTTGTCACTTTTCTTGCGTTTAATTTGTTACACAGATAACCTCATGAAGGAGGAAGACAGAAAGAAAGGAGCTGTTTCTTTCTCGACTTACAAACGTTATATGCAGGCAGCTGGAGGTTAGTGCTTAATATCTACTGTTTCTCAAGCATGTAAGACTATATCTTGAGTTTTTAGTTAATGCACATGAAGCTCTTAAATAAGCTCTGGCTTTTAAACAACGAGAGAAGGTAAATATAAATAACAAGAACTGTACTGAATGTAAATGTTCTTTGAACTATTTTCTCAGAAAAATTTCTGAATTTTTAAGAGGGACTCGAACCCACAACCCTCTGATTACCACTGAGTTGAGCTATATATTGGGACTCAGATGATTTAAACGTAGGTTGAGTTCGATGTGTGACATTATACTGCAATATGCAAGTATATGATGATATACATTCTTATTAAGGGTTCTCGCCAATCCCAACACTTATTTTATGGTGTATATTTTCTCTATTAATTCGCCCTTCTATAATATAATAAACTCTCAAGTGCAAACTTAAAATAATTTTTCACTTAAAATATATTCTCTTCCCACTATTAAACTCCTTTCCTCTCTTAAGCTCCTTGAATATATTACATCTACAATAACATCAGCAAAACTCGACATATCAAAAAAATGCTTACACCGTTTTCCTGGAAATTTATCTCGGAATTAAACCGCAAAAAAAGATTTTGAACCAAATAAAACGATTTGTACTTGAGTCGCCTCGAGTGAAGCGCTCTCGTTTTAATTAAAAAGTTCACAACTATTACTAGTTTGTATTTATCGCAAAATCAAAGATAACATCGTATTCTACAAATTAATAGCTTTCTAACGATATTTATTTTTGTGTCATAAATTCTGACGAAGTGACAGCACTTTACCGAAATGATCCTGCAAACCTTAACGAAGACCAAATGATAATCCATGGATTGACATGAAAACGAGACCAAGATTTCCAGCGCGGTTTTAAAAAGGACTTTTTTTTATTAAAATACCAAATATATTATCCCTAATCACTTTCTAACTTACTGTTGAATACGTTGGCCGATTGGGACTTTCAAGACAAATGAATTTTACTCTTGTTAACGTTAGATTTTACTTGTCATGCAAAGGGTCAGGGAGACTCCACCGATCGTTATGATGTATCACATATAATACTATTGAATCTGTTGATTGCTTGCATAAAATCTTTTACTCTACTTGTCTTTACTCATAGAGTTGTGTTACATCCAGTGAACTCGATGTAAGTTAAAATGTGGTAACTGGAACGCTAACGTCCAGTAATTCATGGGGCACAAATTGAGGTATACAAAACGTGCACGAAGTCAGTCAAGAAATTAAATCAAACTTTTCGTTATAATATAAACCATATATTATAGAGTTTCGTTACTCCCAAGAGGATACAAGAAATAAACACAAACTTAGTATAGAATATGCCGTTAGTACCAGTTTCATGTGTTGTTTTGTTTAAAAAGCATTCCGCATTCGCACCGAAAACAAACAACTAGCCATGAGTAAATGTGAAAAATAAACAATCTAGTTGTCAGTTATTTCTTAAAATATCATTAGTTACAAAAGGCCGTTTAACACATTCGAACAAAAAATTAAAGAAGCAGTACTAGAATAGCGTACTAGAATAGCTTTCTCACTCTTGTTCTCACCTTTTCAGCTGGATGTTTTCATCCTATAGCCAGCAAAAGGACGTCTGTTTTCTCAGCCTATTTTCTTCCCGAGCTTAATTTACTGTATAGTTTTGGACTGCTATACAGTAAATAAAACGACAACAGCACTGCACAACAACGGGAAACCATTAAATGCACGTTTAGTCTGCCAAAATAATTTGATAAATAATTTTTTCAAATCTTTTTTTGAGCGCTTCGCAGTTCTCTCCATTGATTCGCTCAAGACGGGCGGCCGTGTAAAACATTTTGTGAGAGACTGAAACCTACTTGCAAACCGCGTAGGGGCCTGGAACTTTTTGCCTCACCTTTTGGTTTACGCGTTATCGTTACAGTTACCACATGCATTTTAACTTACATCGAGTTCACTGGTTACACCTCACTTGATGAAGATTGAGACTATGTACACGGCAAGGAAAACGTTTGTATTATATATGCAAATTTGCTGCAACTATTGTCTCAACATGCAGAAATTGGATCTCATGGCTTATTTTATCGTTTCTTTTCCAGTAATATCGGGTCTTAGCTTGTCACATAATTCCATAAAATGCTTTCTGCTCATTCTATTGAAATAAAGCGGTTCTATACTCTCTCATTCGTGATTTATACATTATTGTTCGGCATGGTGGACACTCTTCGTCGCCCCGTGGAAACGAATCGTTCTTGAACCATTGACACTTGTCAAGCAATTTATTTTATTTACAGTTATTAATGATGTTGTGTTAACAGCAAAGAACATCAGTGACCAAGCTCTCAGAGGACAAAAAAATTGTCCTTTAAAATTTTAGTAGTCATCTTGAATTTTTAGCGTTTCAAGGTTTTAACTTAGTTATCAAATATCGTTTCCAGTAATAGAAACGTTTTCGTCAATTGACGTCGTTTTCATTCGTTTTCGTGTGAACACGCCGTGAAAACGATGCTTTTTGAAACGCGTTTCAAATGAAAACGCTCAGCCACATAGCCCAAATAGCGAGAAAATATGTGAGTATTTTAACTTGCATGTATATTCTTGATTTTTTCGTACTTTCTCGTAATATTTCATTTCAGGGCTTTGTATCTGCGCCAGCGTTATGTTCATGATGTTTGTTATACCTCTGATTAGAGTATTCGGTGACTTTTGGCTTGGACGGTGGATAAACGATGGGAATGGAAACCAGGTAATATTGCTTTAAAGTAGTATATATTTAAAGTAGTATAGCACAAATTTTGTTCTTTCAAGAAAAATGATTAACATAATTGTTGAGATATGGTGAACAATATCGTTGAAATAAATATAAACAACATTGTTGAAACAATATTGGACAATATATTTAAAACGGTAATGAACGTTATTGTTGAAACAATGATGAACAATATTGTTGAAACAATGATGAACAATATTGTTGAAACAATGATGAACAATATCGTTGAAACAATGATGAACAATATTGTTGAAACAATGATGAACAATATTGTTGAAACAATGATGAACAATATCGTTGAAACAATGATGAACAATATTTTTGAAACAATGATGAACAATATTGTTGAAACAATGATGAACAATATTTTTGAAACAATGATGAACAATATTGTTTTGGCGTTGTGATTTTATAATTAGAACAGTAAATCAATAAATCATACAGGAGAATGTCTTGGAATTGAACACGGAAATCCGATCGAGTATATTTTTCTTTCTTTATGTTCTATGCAAAATAACTTGTAACAACGTTTAGCCAAATGTATATTGCATGGTTATTCATTTACAACTTTGACATACCTACCTTGTTTCAACAATAATGACGCAGACCAGTTTGCAGATCAGGCTTTTCAAATTTCTTTTCGACCGTAACTTTCAAAATATTGATACTTAATTAGCAACATCAAGGCACAATATCTGTGGAAATATTTCTCTGTAAAGTTATATGTAGGATCTCGCTCAAAAACGTTTGATATATGCAATGATCGATTCTCGGTGTAACGTGTCGAGCTTTGAAGAGCACTTCTTTTATTTAAAAACTAATTTTACATGCGACCCTCGCTTTCCGCGGTCCACATACACACTGCCCGGTCTAACACCTGCATGGTTTATCTGTTGTTTTGTCCGGAAACTCCACCTTACATTGCATGTCTTTTGAATCTTGGTGGAATAACGTCCTCAATTGTCTATAGATCTAACGGCCATGTATATAAAATATATCTCCTTACAGCTGATCGAAGATTAAGTTGACTAATTTGCACTTTAACAATTTTCAGTCCATATGAATTTGTATTTTTTATTCTTTGATTCATTTTAATGAAATTCCATACTATATTACTACTGGAAATTTGCGAAGCAAGGCCACTGTCAGTAAGCGTGTGTTTCTAAGGTCGAGAAAAACCATAGAAAAGGTTTTGTGGTCAGTTTTTGCAGTAACTTTACTCGTACTACGTGATGTAATTTTCTTTTTCTACTTTATTTTTAAACGTAGACTGGAGCTGATTCTACTGGTGAACTGAACGATAATCCTCAACTTGATTTCTATGCCACAATCTACGGTGTATCATTGTTGGTCTTACTTATTTTGCTCATCGTTAAGTGTTTCATCTTCGTCAATACGGTGCTACGTGCTTCCTCTAACCTTCACAATCAGGTTTTTCGTGCTGTGACTAAAAGTCCTATGCAGTTTTTTGACACTACGCCAGTGGGACAGATTCTGAACAGATTTTCAAAAGATATCGACGAAATTGATACAAAATTGCCTTTCTTGGTTGAGGCATTTATGCTTAATATTTGTTTTATAACTATCTCCATGGCATTAATATCGGTCGTCTTTTATTGGTTTTTGATTGTTCTCTTCATTTTAATCCTTTTGTTCCTTTTCCTTAACACCGTCTTTCGTCGTTCAGTCCGAGAATTGAAACGTCTTGATAATACCTCAAGATCTCCTATCTTCTCGCATATTTCTGCCTCCGTTCAAGGCTTGTCAACGCTCCATGCTTATGGGAAAATTGATGAATTTTTGGAAACGTTTGAGAAATTACTTGACAACAACAGTTTACCATTCTTCATGTTCGCATGTTCTCACCGCTGGCTAGCTGTACGTCTTGATGTGATCACTATTACAATTACAACAGTTACAGCACTTCTTGTCATACTTCTCAGAGACAGTGTACCTGCTGCGATGGGCGGCCTTGCTATATCCTATGCCATCCGGGTGAGTAATAGGGACCTACAGTATATCTTATGCCATTTTTGTGAGTAGTATAAGGGTCAATATCTAATGTCATTTGGGTGGATTGATGGTAACGGCCCATATCTCATGTCATCCAAGCAATTGGTAAAGGTGGAACTTTGCTGATTGCTCGGATGACATGAGATCATGCAGTAGAGATATTTTATGTCATTTTATTTCATCCGCTTTAATTAGATTAATTTATAATTTCAAAATGAATATAAGAGCCCAGATCAGTATTTTAATATGGAAATCCGCAACCTCGTTCCCAAGGGCCGTTTTGAAATTAGGAGGGCGGGAAAAGGCCCTGGTTGATGGTTTTCTTAAACATTCCGAAGGAAACGTAATTATGCATAGTTTTGTGCCAGTTATAATCAAATAGCTTCAACGGAACCGCCCACAGTCAGAACCAATGAGACCGCCCATTACAATCAACTTCGCCCACGGGACCGCCGTTACTCATTACCGCATAGAAAATTAAATATTGCTAATTAATTACATCCAGTATTTCTGGGTGCTGTGACCAGCCAGTCTCCCTCGCAGCCGTTGTTAGGGTCGGTCCCAAACTCGCTCCCCACCAACGGCTGCTCACTCGAGCAACACATTCCATTCCCGCATCTGACCAATCAGAGCAAGCCTTCCAAAATCTGGAAAGCCGACCTTCATCTTGGCATGTCCTTGCCTCGGTATTTTGATGGCGAATTAGTTGGTGTAAGAAAGTGTGTGATTTACGTTTAAACGTTAAAAGTAAAAGACCTTATAATCCCTATCAACGGAAAGCAGCTGTCCAATTTGTCCAAGGGAATACTGATGTTTGTAAACTTTCCTACCGAGTGTGGTAAATCAGCGTATATAAATAAGCGCCGATACAATCTCAAAGGTTTCTGCATGGCCATGTTATTGTGGTGGTTTCTCCGCTTGTGAAGCTTTTAATATGCAAGAATAAGTCATTCACCTACGAAGTCTTGGGATTTCTTCGGTTAGCTTGAGCAGCATTGAAAAAACCCAAATTAAAATACGTAGAAGAAGAAATATTTTCGATCGGTAGTTTATGCCCACCTGAAGCACTTAAAAGAACGTCTGCGAAGGAAACTACCTGGACCTGCTACATTTCGCAAACACTTGTATGTAGCCTTTTCAAAAGTTTTCGTACGGATTTATTTATATGAGCGGCAGAGAACATAATTAAAATACCATTCTTCGTAAATTCCGTGAACTTCTAAGCTAAACTACTCGAAATATTAACTTTCAAGTAAACACTATACTACTCGCTCTCTTGTTCACCCCATTTCCGTCGGGCTTGTGTTCACATCTTTGATTTCGCTGACACTCATAACTTCAACGTTTGTTTATCTGCATGTGGTGAAAGAGGATAATCGAAATAGCACTCGTCAAAAATTCGGTGAAGTTCTAAGCTATACTTCTGAAAATATTCGTGATTTCAAGTGCCGTGAAGTGCACAGATAATTTTCAGACTTCGGAAATGTAATGTCAACACGGCGATCAATATTTCTCTGATGCCCACACGCTTCACATTGACTTTTACGCACCTTTGTTTGCATGGGCAGAAAGAGCATAGTCAAAACATTATTTTTTGTAAATTTTGTAATGTTCTAAGCTAAACTTTTCGAAATATTAGCTTTCGATTAAACAAGTTTTACACAACAACGCTTAATTATAGCAGTGATCAATGCTGCAATCTCATTGGTTCATTGTACGAAGGGAATGGAATGTGTTGCTCGAGTGAGCAGCCGTTGGTGGGGAGCGAGTTCGGGACCGACCCTAACAACGGCTGCGAGGGAGACTAGTGACCAGCCGATGTCATTTCCCGCCACCCTAATTTCAAAAAGGCCCTGGGAAGGAGGTTGGGCCTTTTCCCGCCCTCCTAATTTTAAAAACGCCCTGGGAACGAGGTTGGAAAATCCGTAATAAATTCAAGACATGAATATAGAAAAGTTTAAAGAAAATTTATTAACTTTTCTATATTCATGTCTTGAATTTATTATGATGGGTTTCCATATTAAGATACTGAACTGGGCTCTTATATTCATTTTGAGATTGCGCTTTCCGCCCGGAAAATCGATAACCTAGATTAGTTTATTCGTGTATAAACTATCTTTGATGTGCCGCGGTTACCTTGCATATTAAATGACCAATTGTATCGCTTTAAAACTACGTCTAGAATGCTACTTTTTTGTTAAATAATGACAAATATCGTCTATCATGAATAAACTATATATGAATAAACTATATACCTCAAAGTCGGTAACTAAGCTAAAGTTAGTTACCTCCTTTCTCGGTAACTAACCTATACTTAATTTACGTCACGGTAATTTAGTGCATCGTTAATTTTTTACAATAATAATATGTCGGGATTTTCCAATATTTGGAATGTTGAAGTCGTGAATATATACTGAAGACCACACCGCGGTTTTGGGATAAACTGTCTAAAAATAATATCTGTATGTAAAAGTGAAGATAGTGACAAGCCAGAAATGTTTGGCGTTTAAATGTTTATATATATATATATATACCGATACCGCATATGTGTTATAACGAATATTCCTATAGCAACATTATGCTTCATTTTTTGGGGGCGACTGAAGTCATTTCCGATACCAACGTTGTAAAATGTCTGTCATGTGACAGTATGTCACTTCTGGCCTATTCAGCGCCCAAAATTTTCGGAGCCAAAGAAAACAGGGGAGGGGCACTGATCAGTGGGGAGGGGGTTTAGCGTAATGTATTTAAAAGCTACTTTGTTAAATTGGCTTCATTACGCTGAACCTGATGACAGTTTTAACGCTTTTATTTTGAATTTCTCGGTTTCACTAATTCAAAATAGAAACGCTTCTTTTACTACTTCCGCTTTTAATTTGACTGTTTAGAGTTATCAGTTCAATCTTTGAAATTTTCACGATATACAATAAAGCACGGGGTGAAATGCACAGAAATGGCAGTGTGAAGGTTTAAAAAGTGAAAATTTGCCGTACCATATTACAAGTTCTAATACAGTTTCATGTCCTTTTTTATAATTTGCTGCGTCTTACGACTCGGTTTCTACCTTTTTCCAGATGTCAGGTTTATTACAGTTCACTGTCCGTCTCTCAGCAGAAACAGAAGCAATGTTTACGGGCGTTGAACGTCTTGTTCATTATATTGATAATCTTGAACAAGAAGCTCCCAGTACGATTCCTGAAAAGAAGCCAACGGACCAATGGCCAGACAAAGGACAATTATCCATTATGGGCTTGAAAGTAAGTAAACCTTTAAGCCTGATTCACACTTCTAAATAAACATAAGCACAATGGCGTACGGCAAGCGCAGTTTATGGTCGGTTAATTGTACTGTATTTGGAAAGTACAGAGTTCAGTTGACAATATGATATTTCACAAATGTGAATCTGGCTTCAGTATATAGTAATACATAATAACATACACAAATCTCCTCGCCTAACTGGTTTACTATATGCAGCCAATCCAGGGGTCTTCTGTGCCTCCATGTTGAAAATGGTGGAATTGTATATATGAATGGCACAAACATTGTGTAAGCGGCGTCCTGGATATATGGTTAACCTGTTCAATTTAGATATGGAAACATGCATGGGTGCATGCACGTGGTGTTAACGCGGTGCATCACATCGCTGGTCAGGGTTAGTGATTTGGATTGGTGACCACCTTTGTGGGCTTTGACTCTTCTGAGTGGAGTTGTTATTTCTCTCATCTATTTCGACGGTTTTTGCAAAATCCATGAGCATCATAGAAATAGTGCCCTGAATCATGAATCAGCTCTATATACATGCAAATACTGCCGTATGCTACCTTGAATAAATAAAATTGTTTTACCTTTTTATACCAAACTGTGAAACACATAAAAAAGCACATGAAGTCAGTAAATGTGATATTTATTACTGTCTTTTTTTATTTCTTCAAAAAAATTTAATCAACTATTTATTTTATAAAAAATTTGTAGCAAATGTTGATTTCTGTAACAATGAGCTTGTTCTATTGACAAAAACTGTAAAGAATCACCTTTAGCCAATGTTTAGAAAACATAAAAAGTTGTCAACTGTCGAGATTTTCGAGAACAAAATATTTCACAATTTTTACCGTTTCCGGCTATAGATTGTAATACACTGCGGCACTTTATTTCTTCATCAATGTTTAGGCGATATTGACTACCCTTTTCTTTTCATTATTCGTAGATGCGTTACAGGGAAGGTTTACCTCTGGTCCTCAAAGGCATTACTTGCAACATCAAACCTGAAGAAAAAATAGGAATCGTTGGTAGGACTGGTTCTGGGAAGTCTTCCATTGGTGTGTGTCTGTTTCGACTTGTCGAACCTGCACATGGCACCATTTCAATTGACGGAGTCAATATATTGGACATTGGTAAGGGAACTGTAAGGTTATAATTTGTGGTAACACCACTCCAGTTGACTCGCGCCTTCATCAGAGCAACATCGTGTTGGCTCACATCATGATATAAACAAAAACAACCAGACAAGAATCATGATTGGAAACATGATAGAGACATGTTATTACAATTTGTCACAATGCAAACATTCAAAGAATTAATGTATGATTATAATTACATAATTATGTAGACCTGTTAACTTTTTCCTGTTTTAATTGGTTTTAGTATTTTATTCTGAGTTCTGACTAACGTTTGACAGCTTTATTCACCCTTGGTGTAACGGTCGGACTAGGTTGAATTAATGATAGTCATTTACTTTAGATTAAAAAGACCCTGAAAACAATGACGTTCAATCAATCAACGTTTATAGATTTATGTTTAATGTGGTTTGTCAGGTTATATAGTGAATAAATTATTACCAATAACAGGATACATCCCAATTGACAAGGGAACCGAGCCAACTTCCTATGTCAGAAGCGTTTGACAATTTGCAAGCTAAGATTAATTTAGCTAAAGTTATTTGGCAGGAAAGAATTAAAAACCAGACAACCAAGAAAAAAACCCCGAAGCACAGAGAGAATCAACAACTGTACTCACCTGAGCCCAAAGCTATAGGATAGGCAGTCACCCATCCAAGTTCTTATAAGTGGCCCGTCTTAATTGGACATAACTAAGGTCTTCAGCGCGGTGAGACATAGCACACATAACATTTTACGATATACCATTTTCAACATGAACGTGTTAAGTACAACTGCTAAAAATGACATGCTAACTATTAAAAATGTAAAAAATAAATATGTGCACAGTTCACAGTTGTACTAGTTTGGATAAAGTGGTCAGCTTGGGAAGGAAAAATCGTTAATGTTAAAAATACTGTTTTGCGTTGTCTCAAGTGCAGCAATGTGCATAGTAAAGCTACATTGCTACATTGGATTAGATTGTGTGTTGAGGACTGACCGTTGAAATTAAAATATTTAGGACTTGATGATTTACGGTCAAGATTATCAATCATTCCACAGGATCCTGTTTTATTCATTGGAACTGTCAGGTAAATTATAGACTGAATGCATGGGGTAAACTAAGTAAATTACAGTGTACCAGAATACAGAAAAGTCTAATTAGACTACGTTTACACTAGAGCAAAAGTTTCCGGATTCGTAAATGTTTCCGGATTCACTTCGTACCGAGTATTCGGATTCATTAGGCGTTTACACTACAACAGTATTCGCAGATCCGGCCCTTTACACTAAACTCGGAATTCCTTTAATTCAGTTAATATGTTGACCATGTTGGTTCCACCGCAACCTCACATGACTACGAGCGGAAGAGCATCCGAATTCATCGGAATAACCGTTCACACTATATGTATTGTCTCGGATTCAAAAGTATTCGGATACGAGGTTTCTACATTTTTTTCCTGATTCGAAATCTCCGGATACGTGACCAAACCGGAAAGTTTTTATTCCGGATTAATTCTTTTGTGTGTAAACAGCAAAACGAATCTGGTACTAAAACGTTCCGGATTCGTCACGAATCCGAAAACTTTTGCTCTAGTGTAAACGGTGTCTAATAAGACATGCCAACGACGATTTTTAAAACAATTTATTAATTAACCTTAAGACTGCAGTTTCGTGTTCAATGTTGCATGACTGAAAAATGTCTGTTAAATATTGTACCATTAAGTACTGTTTAATAAACGAGCAGGAGTGTTTTATCAGATATAAAGACACGAGGCGAAGCCGAGTGTTTTTATATCTGATAAAACACGAACTGTGAGTTTATTGAACGGCTTCAAAAACGACTGACCACTTGGTAAGTTCATTGGCGTAGTAAGTTTGAAAAATAACCTTGTCTAAGCCGAGAAAATCAAAGCTAAAGTTTATGTAAATCAGGAGCTATCTTTATCACATATAAAGACACTGATTAAACTTTAATTTCTTTTGAATTTTCCTCATGAATTATTAATGAGTTTTTGAACTTAATATAAAACACACAAGCACAACAGCAACATTCGAATAGAGTGCATATATTTTCTTGACTTGAAGGGACGTTGCGAGGGTTAGGTTTGTTTAAGGATAGCGATTACTTTAAGTTAGGATTTGGGTTATACCTCTCACTGCCCATGGAAAAGTTAATTCTCACATATGACCATGATTGCAGCTCATCAGCTACACGTAATTTTAGTTCTTTCTCGCCAATTATTTCTTTTGTTTACTTGCGTAGGTACAACCTCGATCCGTTTGATAAATACAGTGACGAAGAACTGTGGACAGCTTTAGAAAGAGCACATCTAAAAGATACTATCAGTAATTTGCCTTTAAAGTTGTCTGCCACAGTTGTTGAAAATGGTGAAAATTTCTCCGTTGGTGAACGACAGCTGATGTGCATGGCGAGAGCTTTACTAAGAAACAGTAAGGTGAGTGCAGCCTATATTCGCAACCAATCGGTCGGTTGATCGGCCAAATTAATATTTACTCTGTCTGTCTGTCTGTCTGTCTGTCTGTCTGTCTGTCTGTCTGTCTGTCTGTCTGTCTGTCTGTCTGTCTGTCTGTCTGTCTGTCTGTCTGTCTGTCTGTCTGTATATATATATATATTGACAATTATCGTGCAATATCTGATTGACTGGATGTTCTGTTAATGTTTCGATATATATATTGTCAATTCTCGTGCAATATCTGATTGACTGGATGTTCTAGTAATGTTTCGTGGTTTATATATCTTAGATATTGATGCTGGATGAAGCCACTGCTGCAATCGACTCTGAAACTGGTGAGAATTAATATTGAACCATTGTATGTTTCTGTATCTTAATCTGTTACTTACATATAGGTTTACATTTTTAGATGCAAAGATACAGGCCACAATTCGTGAAGCGTTCAAAGGATGTACTATGTTAACAATAGCACATCGTTTGAACACAGTCATGGACTCCGACAGGATCATGGTAATGGAGGAAGGACAAGTAAGTACACCGAGCCAGGGACACTGCAAACGGCTAGGGTTTTAATAATAAAATATGGGAGATTATGTTTCTCGACTGTTATTGACTATTGATCCCAAAAATGTCCTTAATTAAAAAATAACTCTACATGATGCATTTGCGATGCCAAATCGACTGCTCGTTGTTGCCCTCGGCTTCGCCTCGGGAAACAACGCGTCTCGGGGCCACAAATCACACTGTTTCCCTCGGCGCCAGTAAATAAGTGTTTTGTTATATATCAAGTGTTAAATGACAACAAAAACTGGTGAAAACAAAGACAAATTGAACCTGACCATCTACTTCCGGTATTCTTATTTTTCCCTAGGGGAAAATAAATTAATGTTACCCGCTCCCATGGGTTACGCGGGAAACATCACGATTTTTGGACCACCACGCGACAACCGCTCGCACAATCAGAAAGCTCGAAAAATGGATTATAACAAAATGTGTTGTTTACTGGTATGCAAGAAAGGATAATGTATGCCATTTCAAATCTCTTCCCATCTCGCAGTCCATTCACATTTTCCATTTAAATGATTCTACCCATGTTCTTTGTCAAAATTGCTTTGTCAATAAATTCATAAGATGGCTCATTGTTGAAGCCGTTCAAAAAATTACTGTTCGTGATTTGAACATCACATATTAAAAGTTTAATGATAATGGGAAATGAGTGCAATTACGCATATTGCTAATTCCTCTACAGAAATAAGCTATGAGACATCTGCCAGAAATGTATTAGTTTGTATAGGTCCATGACTAAACTTTACAGATTTTCCTGGAAATCCATCCCTAACTTTTTGAAAGATTGTGCTGAAATACAGACAGACAGACAGACAGACAGACAGACAGACAGACAGACAAGATTTAAAACATAACTTCCTGGCAAGATTTAAAACATAACTTCCTGGCGGAAGAAATAAATATATCTCGTGAAAAACGAAGATGGAAAAATATGCTATTTAATTTGTACCTCCTAGCCGACTAATTATTTTGCTTATAGTTGATTAAATCTTTCACATTTTGCGTTTTTTTGTCTCATTACTTTTAGATTGTCGAGTTTGACAAACCATCCGTACTTTTGGCCAATTACGATTCAATTTTTAGTTCTCTTGTGGCTGCCACTGAGAAAAGCCATAGCAACAAGAATAACCCAACATCATGAATTCTCATGATTTTCTTACAATTATTTTCCTTTCTTATTTTCACGCCATTGTTACTTGTAGGATAACAGTTATTTAAGCGTTAATAATGATTTGGGATAATTTTAGAGGGGAAGATATATTATTACGGAGGTGTACTGTACCGAAGAAAGAATACTTTAGTTTTGAAAACCTTTAGGATTAGAGTAAGTTCTGCTTATGTAGGACTGGAGTTCTGATTAGGGTTTTGGTTTGGTAGGCTTTTTCCAAATGATAAAAAAAAACTACAGTAAGAGGTTTAACGTTTCCAGTCCTAAAGGTCGTTTCCATGGTAAATTGAGTAAGACCAGTCGATGTTATTCATCCTACAGATGAGATACCTTCGGACGGGAATGAGTCAACATACGAGGTAATCAGATATCCAACTCGAGTAAGTGTTCTTCCTCCGATTTCTAACCACACCAAACAGGTTGAAAATACGAAGTAAAGGCAATTTTTGTTAACCAGCGTGCATGGCTACATTTAGACATCGGAGGACGAAAATTGAAGAGTGTTGGATATAGCTTCCCAAACGAAGTTGCTAAAATTTTGCTAAATTTGACCGTAATCTTCTTCCGATTTCTAAGCACTTTTAAATATTTATTTAAATATTTTTTATTGAATTTTCTACATGAATTATCGATTTGAGAAATATCTTTAATAATCTAGCTGTTATCGACCAAAATCGTTCACTTTTATGACAAAAGCCTTAAACTTTTCTGGACTGTAAAATTCCGAAGACAAACAATTAATTTTACTGACGCATAGTTACTGCTATCACAAATATATCTGGAAAAATAACATGTCATTTTCAAGTTACCTAACGAACAACATTTTGATGCTTTGGTTTAGCTTCGTTTTCACATAGTGCTTTTCCGGAGCATGCGCAGTATTTCAGGTCATTTATATCGCAGCTGTGCGTTTTGGTAGCTGTGTTGCACTTTTATTTTTTAAAACACAAATAAATTGTGCAGAGGTACTAATGTTGAATTTAAAAACACTGAAAACTGTATTTGAAAACTCTATGAGATACTTTACCTTGTCAGATTCCACAAAGGTCACGTCACAACATTTTAATTTAAGATTTCAGCAGTACAAAAAATTATCATTTACAAATATTAGGCATGTTTTGCCATGTGCCGAACCTAATAAAAATTTGGTACGACTCAAATGTGTTTAGCACGCCATGCAATTCGAACCAAATGCGTCGCACCAAATGCCGTTTTGTGTTTCTGTGAACCTAATATAGAAAATAGATTTTAATAATTTATGCGTTAGATACGGTGCATGAGAAGTTCGTCGTCTAAATCGATTTAAATCACCGTCGCACCAAATCCATTAAGTAATTCAGTCGAACTTAATCAAAAGGACGAATCAAATAAAAATTGCCGTACCTATTTGATTTAGACACCTTGCTTATCATGTACCTATAATCTCTCCTATTTGGTTCAGCACATGAGGCCTTAGAAAGTTTCCGAGACAAACGTTTTCTGAAAAAGAGTTTAAGTAGGCATGCGCAATTACTAATATGCCATGCGCAATTACTTGGCGCCAGTAGTGGATTCTGCTGCATATAAAAAATGTTCGCCTTGGAAAGTTTCACGCTTTTATTTTCAAATTAGTAATTTAGCATTTTTTGGTCGATAACAGTTAGGATATAATGAAAATTGTTATCATTTGTTTTTCACTTTGGGTACTTTAAACGCCGGATAGTTTTAATTGTCACTACAAGTAAATTTTTCAATAATATTTTTACATCTATCTTATTGTACTGATGTTTAGATACAATGTGTGTGTGAAGCAGCTAGATCAACTTTTTTCCAAACATTTGGTTGTCGTATGTATATATGTCGTATGTATGTTATCACATATATGTATGTACATGTACGTCATTCCCAACTACGTTTTATATAGTTCATTAAGAAATTATCTGGAAACCCGGCAAACTTCAAAGCGCCTACAAATGAACTGTGATTTTATGTTGGGACGCTCCTGACGGTGCACAAACTTTTCTTTTTCGCTTATTAATATTAAATAACACGGATGAGCGCTTAAACCCACGCAAACGCTGCTATTGGATGTTTGCTTCATTATACCAAAAATACATTGTCGTCACCGTGCAGAACAAAGACTTTTGCTGAGTTTCCAGACCATGCATATATATTTAAATTGACCAAGGTTTTACTAAAACTGAGCTTTAAATCCTCCAGTAGTTGAGCTATTCTTTTAACATGGTCAAGTCACCAGATCATTATTTCACAATACAATGCTGTCAACAATTTTCTTTTTAAATGTTTCCCAGTCAATCTTTTCCTGAAGTGTTTGTTGATGATTTTCCATGGGTAAGTAAGGCTGAACCTATAGGATACCAAGAAACGAGATTTATGCATCATAGCACTTTCACCCATTTACTGCCTATACATGGTTTATAACATTTTACTCTGGCTATAACGTCAAACGATTTTACTCGTCAATGGGAAACTAATACGCGCCATCTGTGTGTGTTGTCTTTTCAGTGAACCCTAGGGTTCAGGCTACAATCATGGCAAAAGTTGTTGGGATACTTCGCTGTTCTTGACGATTTTCACTCGACGTACGATGTCCCAACAACTTATGGCCTTTAATGTTTATAGGTCAGTTGGTGCGAGAATTAGCAATGGTAAAATAACTTAATTAATATAGAAACATGAAGTCGATCATGAATTTACTTGTAGTATACTATAGAGCTACGACTACCGTATTTTCATCAATAAACGCACAATCATGTTCTAATAAATGCCCCCTCGAATAAGCACCCACCCTTTCAGACAAAATTGGGTACAAGCGCCCGCAACGAACAAAAGCGCTCTCGTCGTCTCGTCTCCTTTCTCATCACTAGTGAACTCAACTAAGAGAACTGACTAGTGGGACTATCTGTAACGATATGACTCAGTGTAACAATGACAACGTGCTCGAGCTCTCTATGAGCAGATAGCCAACGTTGACAACGATTTATCTAATTGTTTTAGTATATACCAACGCTGGACGGAAAATATATTATTTTACAGAAAACTCCGCAAAACGCCAACCTCGTACCCAGGGCATTTTGCCTCCACGCTGGGAGGTCGGCGAAAATGGCCCTGGCATCGGCTGGTCGATTCTATAATCTGATTGGCCGGTTTAAGAACTCGATTAATTCAGATA